>JAUBNY010000208.1:6553902-6575186 GCA_032275445.1 Crypturellus soui
AATAAATAAATAAATAAATAAATAAATAAATAAATCAGCAAAAAATACATTCCTGCTGATCTGCTGATTACCGGCAATTTAAGTATGTCAGAATCTGAAGCATTCCCCTAAGTGCTCTGCCTGCAAAGTAAAACAAATGCAACAAACGAAATCTTCTGTCTTAAGAAAAGCCATAAAACAATTTAAGGGAGGTTAAAGGAGCAAGGGGAGAGTCAGTCCCTGTCCAGCAGAGCTTATGGAAATTGTTGCCCGTGGGAGTGGGCGTGCCAGGGAGGTTTTGAGCGAGCAGGTTCTCCCTTTGGGTTGGGAAAAACATTTACATGTCCTGTGGACCTCTGTTTGCCCATGTTTTGAACCACCCCTCACAAAATATCATGGAAAACATATCCAAAGAGGACTTTTAAGATTTTAATGCATAAATTTAGATGCTATTTTAGGAGTAAAAGCATAGGAAAATATTACAGATAAACTATAAGAAAAGTGAGAAAAATATAGACAGATGAAATCAGAGCTAGGAAGGATGTTTGCAGGGCCACAAAAGAAAGGACAAAGTGCTTCAAAAACTCTAGGAGGAAAAGGTTCTGAAAGATTTTTTAGTGGAAACTGGGGAGAAATTTTAACTTCTTCCTTTCAATCACTTACCCCCAAATCCTTTCAAAGTTCCCTGTTTAAATTAGCACAACTTGGGTCAAAATGCAGCCAAAGACATTTAATACCACCCACTCTTAACTTCTGATTTTGAAGCAGCAATTACATCTGTGCTGAGGTACAGCAGGTTTGCATCCAAGGAAAAAAAAAAGCATCTTTAAACACAGGATTTTCAAATAAAATCAGAATTGCCTGCGGCATTGCAAATAACACACAATTTCATTTCTTTCCCTATTTTTTTTGCCTGTCCTACGTGATCACTGAAGGTCGGTGTGTGTCCTGCCTGTCCCAGGGCAGCTGCTCACTGCTGCTTTCCCTCCTGATCTCACAACAACTCTGTGAAACTTCATCCTTGCTAAACACCAAGGGGCATCAGACCCTCATTTACTTCTTTCTTCCTAGCCTTTAATTACCATTTCATTGCTAGAGGTTAATCACCTACCCTCTCCCAAGGAGCTGTTTGTTTAACCGGCAAAAATCAGTGCATGGTAAACGACACTCATTGAAGCAATCAGAGGAACGCGCTCCAGTCAGCACCATTTATCAATGTCAACCAGAAGAGCAATTATATTTCATCCAACCAAAAATAAACAGACAGGCATCACAGCTCGGATGACAGGCAAAACTATCATCTGTAGCGGGAGAGCTCTCATCAAGTCCCCACTGACACAAAATTGTACGTGGTGGCTGTGCTAAGGAATGCGCTACACTGGAATATGCAGAAATCCAAACTCTAACATATTTGTTCTGAGCATGAGCAGGGAAGAAGAGGGAAATGGAGGAAGAAAATCAACCTTGAACAGAACAATAAAATAATAATAAAAATTTCTTATGATTTGCCAAGATATACTAAAATAGCTTGAATTTTCAGCTTTCCTACTTGCCTGTAAACCCAGAGAAAGTCTACACTAACGTTAACATTCTGGTGTAGAGCTGGATGTGAGAGGGGAGAATCCAGTATAGGCTGTTTTATGGCACAGAAGATCACAAAGCCACTAAACTTCCTTTGCTTAACACAAACCACCACAGCTTTATTGCTGGGCGTTTATCCCAAAGCAGCACCTCAGGAACGGGCAAGGACGGTGTGATGGGACATGCACAGAGCCCGGGGAGGCAGCGGCCAAACAGCAACGTACAATGGAGTTAAAGGCAGGAACTGCAAGCAAATGCGTCTGCATTCATGGGTGTTTGCACTCCTTTTTGAGGTAAAATGTATATGCAGTCTTGGGAGAGCCAACAGGACAGGATGGAAGAGAAAACAGAGGCTTAGGGAGCGGTTTCAGGATTGCTGCCCAGCTCTGCACTGTGGCCTTTCCATTAGAGCATCCTCACAAAACAGATGATAACAGGAATATTGGGAATACATATTCCTTGTCCAGAGAATACAGAGCCTGGAACTACCCCTCATAGCACTGTTTACACCCACTGTGGTGAACACACTGCCTGCTTTTCCCATTCACCAGACTTGGTTTCCTTGTTCTTACCTATGAATCTAGTTCTCAGCAACAAAACAATCCAGGCAGCAAATTTCTAGATATTAGGGAATTTCTCAGGTGGTTTAAACCACTTAATCTTTGCCCTCATTCCTTATAGTACCACCCAAGGCAGATTATAATCACCCAGAAAGGCATTGCCTGATGTGTCTTTATTGCTTAATTATCAAGGTGAGATGCTCATACTTAATTAGGCATTCAGTCATAAACACACACATTTCTAAGCATTGCTACCAAAAAAGTTGACTTAGCTAAACAACATCATTGATCTGTTTTGTTGTTTTGCTACTTTACTCTTGCACAGCATTAAATCCCACTTTGCAATATAGTTGCTAACTTTGCCACATGAATCTTGAAGAAGAAAATATAGATCAAGCTTTGCTTTTGCATATTAATGTCGGATCAAATTGCAAGGACTTTAACCAGTTCTCCAGTGAGGTCAGCTTATACTTGAATCATAGCACAAGCTCTCCAGTCACAAGGATCAAACCCAAAGCTCTTGGAGGAAATGAATCCCCTCCTCCAACCTGGCTGCCCTGGGACACCCATCTTGGTGAAAGCAGTAATTTATCAAGTGGCTTCCTAATTACAAATACTTTAGGGATCCAAATGCTACTGTGATGTGACGTGGGGAGCTGTGGGTCGATGCACCAGCTCCAGGCAGGTGGAGATTTGTCCTCCAACCCCAGTCCCACCAGCATCTTGGTGCCTCTTTGCACATCAGTTCATTAACCAGCAGTCACCAGCTGCCTCTCTGAGGCACCACGTGAGAAGATGGATAGAAAAATAAGACTGAAAAGCACCTTGCAAGGTTTTGTAGTCCCTTCCCCTGCCCCACACCGTAATCATCTCTATTCACATCATTCCCAATGGGGACAGGCTAAATTCTCCTTCTCGGATGCAATGGCTCTACCACCTCCTCAATCAACCCAGTTGGCTGCTTCACTAGCCTCACTGTTAGAGAGTCTTTCCTAAAGCCTCAGCTGAATCTTTCTTGCTGCTATTTAAGCCCATTACTTCTTGTCCTATCCGCTACCGACATGGAAAAGCGATTACTCTCTCATTTCCTTTTACATTCTTGAAGAATATTATGTTCTTTATCAGCTCTCCTCCAGACTAACCTCTCTTAACTGACTAAATCTTCCCTTTCCAGACCTCTGACTGTTCTCTCCTCTTTCCTTTGAGCGTCTTTGGTTGCTTTCACAGAATATCTGAATGGTTGAGGTTGGAAGGGACCTCTAGAGATCATCCAGTCCAACCCCCTGCTCCAGCAGGGACACCCAGAGCACAGGGTGGCATCCAGGTGGGTTTGAAGATCTCCAGACCAGGAGTTTCCACAGCCCCTGGGCAGCCTGTGCCAGGGCTCTGGCACCCCCACAGCAAAGAAGTTCTTCCTCACATGGAGATGGAACTGCCTGTGCTTCAATCTGTGCCCGTTACCCCTTGTCCTGTCACTTGTCCAGTCACTTTCCACATCTGACTTTGCAGTGTCCAAAACTGGGTTTGCTGTTTCACTTGAAGTCTTGCCTCAATCCAGAAAGGGGTTAGCAAAGGTGAGAGACACTCTGCTCCACAGCTTCCTGCCTCAGAGAGGAAACAGCCCTTGTCCAAGGATGGAACCATCCAGATCAGCACACAAATACCTTGTAGGTGTTCATGGTCTGCTCCTAGTGCAACAGGCTCGTCTTTTTTAACTGGGGATAAAGGTCACAGAGTTAAGAGTTCTTCTTCCAACTTGACCCCAAGGTTAGTGATTTAGCAGATGCCCGGACCCCAGGAATTCCATGGACTACCTGCCTTGGCAACGACCGCAGAGTCCAAAGCCTGCCTAGAAGCAATCGCCGAGAGAAGGAGAGAGACACAGGAAGCTTTGGGGGAAAACTTATTCTCTTCTTTGTAATTTTGTGTTGGACCCAAAACACCCGCAGGCCAGGGTTCTTGCAGAAGGAATATTTTTACATTGCACTTAAGAGACTGGCCTCACACCAAGATGCACTATCATGTCCTTAGCATCTGCTTGAAGTATTATGCAAGAAATCATGTCATCAGGAAGGCCAGAGGTCTGCTGGAAGAGGACAAGGTCCTTTGCCTTAAGAAGTCCATGGCAAAACACACTGTAGGAAATGCAGCCACTGGCTGCCGAGCACTTGTTTGGGGTCTTTCTCTGTGTCATTTTATTCCTTCCTGGCTGCTGAAACAGAGGTCAGATTTACCATTTTTGGTTTTTAAGTAAAAGAAACACTGAGCATATTGCAGGGACACATTCTGCCCAGGTAACGCAGCCTGGAAATAAGCTCTGCATTATTTAGTGAATATTTTGTTAATACATTTCATTAAAGACAAGAGCAAGCCAGGCCTGCAACACTGCCCAAGGCAGCAGGCGTTGTCCTTCTTCTAGGGTACCACGAAAGAGAGGAAAGAGCTGTGGCTGCTAAAATGCTCATGAGCCGTTTTAGAATATTTTCAACATTCAAGATATATTTAGTCAAAAAGAAGCAGAGAAATTTTTCATAGCGTACAAAGAGGAAAAAAATGCTTTGTTGCTTAAGAATACTGGAAGCTAGCAAAATGGGAAGGAAGAAGACCAGTATCTGGCAGCATCTTGTGTGGGGAAGCAACTGCAAGCTGCAGTTTCACAAGCTTCTGGAGACCAAGCAAGAACACTTAAAGGGAGGAGGATCCGTCACGGTGGGTTTGCAGCACCAGTGCGGGAAGCTACTGATCACCCCTATCATCAGGGCTGCTACCCTGGGCAGCCCGTCCTCTCCTTTCATACCTGTTACAACCACGACAAGAGTTTTCCTCCTGTCCAAGTTACCACTTCTCTTTGCTACAGCACACTGCAAAGGGGCAGTTTCTGCAGCAAATGAGGCTGCTACTTCAGAGGCAGTTAATGTTCATATAAAAACAGGTACTACAGTTGCTGTCTGTGCTTTCTTTTCTTTTTTTTCCCTCAGCAACAGTGATTGCATCAAGAGCTATCACAACTGGGCCTGAAAGAAAATCAGCATTTGCATTCTTTATTCATAAAATATGCAACCACCAGTAAGAGAACAGTGATCCCTTTTCCACAGAACTTACTGAGCTTCCCTCTCAAGTCCGAAACAGTCCCTAGACCTCAGCAGCTCTGCCCAAATCACCAGTGTCTCAGGTACATCCCACACTGCAGGCTGATGGCCAAAGGCAGCGGCACAGGCAATGTGAGGGTGCAGCAGACAAACCCCTGAACTTCAGCACACTCTGCCATCCTGGGCTCCTTCATGCAGTTCAGTTTCTTAACATTTTCTTGAATGGCTGTTTCTGCATTCCTTCTAGAGGATACGTTCCTTAAAATAGCTTTGTTGATGGGCAAAGGCTCTTCAGGGTGCCCCTGTGAATGCATTTCCGGGACCTTTCGACACTTCGACACATCACCCTTCGCTGCAAGATTAGCAGCACAGACCTCGCAGCGATTCCGAAGTCAGCTCCAGATCTTTGGGACGTGGGGTTCAACCACAGCATCTTCTGAATTGCAAATAAAACCCATCTTGCCTATTGCACTTATGACACAGGTTGGGACTCACTGCTTACAAGAGGGAATATTGTCACACTGAAAGAACAAGGGAAAAATGGCCAATAAAACTATTTAAAATGCCAGCCATCTTCCTAGCTCTATGCCTCTCTTCCAGACACACAAAATAAATGGCTGTTTTTTTAAAACAACTATGGAAAAATACAATCGTAGGAAACTTTTTGTAAGATTTTCATTCAAGGCACTGCAGGCAGCACAAGCAAACAAAAAAGCCTCCTTTGAGCAGCTCAGATGCTCTACTCTGCCATGCAGGACGGCCACCTTGATCTTTCAGCAATTACACCTGTAATGTGACATTGCTGCAGGACGTGTGATCTGCAGCTTAGGACCCCATGGGCATCCTTTGAAGCACTTGAAGGAGCCACGTCTTCTCTCCAAGAAGATCTGAATGAGAGTAATACCTGAATTTGGGGTATTAACAGGCACAGGCACTCCATTTTTATGCCAACAATAGTTTCACTTGTAAAAGCACCCGCCTGGCCATTCAGAGGTGAGAAGATAAAATAAAAAGAGGTGATAAATAAGGAGTCTCCTTCAGAGAGACAAATACCTGAACATTAATATACATATGTCCATATGCTTGTACTAGTCCTGCTACTTTTCTCCTGTTTGCTGAAGCAGCAGAGTCCTAACCCAACTCGTGACTCCTCCACGAGCAAGAGCAAGGCAAAGCTCCTGGTCTGTTTAATGAACACACTTTCCCCAAGAGCCCCTCAGCAGCAGAAGGTCTTTCAGAGCTGCCTCCTTGTCCTTTCTCTCTAGTTTTAGGGAGTCTCTGGATCAAGTGGGTTTAGGAAGACAGATAAAAATGAGGTCACATAAGAACGAACAGAAGGGACCTGCTGCACATGGAGGGTTTTATCCATAGATATCAAACTAAATAAACTGAATCCTATGTGGTGTCTGATGGCAGGAATTCATACTCCCCCCTTCTCTATCTTAATAAGACAACTGAAATCCTGGTATGGAAGTAATTAGGACACTCGCCATCGCCAGGATCTCAAGTTTGGTGCTCCACCTTGAACTCTGTGCAACACAAATACTTCAACCCAGCAGGCAGCTTCTTTGTTCATTCATCTATTTTTCACCAGTTGTCAGAAAGGTACCAAAAAGGTGTAAAACAGAACAAGCATGACCCAGGGCAGTGGAGGAATAAAGCAATTCTCCACATGTATTGGAAAGCCACTTCCAACCCATCTAGTCTGGCAGAAGGAACCAAACTTAAGCAATCTTCTCCCTTTCACAGAATGACAGGATGGCTAAGGTTGGAAGGGACCTCTAGAGATCATCCAGTCCAACCCCTGCTCCAGCAGGGACATCCAGAGCAGGGGTAAAGGGTGGCATCCAGGCGGGTTTGGAAGATCTCCAGAGCAGGAGCCTCCACAGCCTCTGGGCAGCCTGTGCCAGGGCTCTGGCACCCTCACAGCACAGAAGTTCTTCCTCACGTGGAGATGGAACTGGCCATTACCCCTTGTTCTGTCACTGGCCAGCACTGAGAAGAGTTTGGCCCCATCTTTTTTACATGTATTTGTACATGTTGATCACATCTCTTCTCAGGCTTCTCAGACCAGCCACTTGTAATGCTCCTCCACACTTCCATCCTCGTGGGTCAAGGATATTACTTTTCAGAATTTTAAAGTAATAAAAACCCCACCTTCAGAGGACAAAAGAAAAGCTGCTGGGGTGAGGCAGGGGACAGAAAATAAGGTTTCCCTCCTGGGTGGTGAGGAGTGTAACTAGATCAAGTGTCTAACAGACTTCCAGCATCCACATGAACGCAGGCAAAGGGAATCACAGGCCTGGCTGGGTGCAGGAGCAGAAAGCAAAGTGTGCTCTGCATCTAGCACACATCCTAACTCCATCCACAGCAAATTGAGGCATTAAGCAGATTGTGCAGCCTCTTCTCATGTAGAAAGGGCCTAAAATGAGTGGCTCACGCAGCCCATTGCCTCCATAGGCCAAGCTGGGAGGGACAAAACCCTACAGCCAGCAGCACAGCTTTGGAGAATACTGTTATTAAAATAGTATTTCACTGTCAGGTTGTCAAAGCTGTTCCTTTCCTCCTTTTCCCTCTTTTATCAGTGTAACATCAACAACGTCCCCTTGACACTGCCTGTGTGGTGCTGCAGGCACAGAAACTCGAGCACTAGGCACAGAGCCTAAAGCAATTGAAACATTATCCCAAGCAACAAAAGTTTCCACAGAACATACCCACGGCTCGTACAAGCACTTTTCCTTCAGAACATCTTGCTCAAGGCGAGATGCTCCCAAGGGCACCTCTGGGCACAGCAGGAGGCTTCGCGGCCCCCGAGGAAGCTCCGATGGAGGCTCCGATGCCCTGGGCGCTCTGCGCGGGCTGGGACGACCTGGGTGGGCAGCAGAGTCGCAGCCCTATGCGGACATCAAACCAAGAGCCTCTCTGATCATCCAGTTGCACTTGCACAGCAAACAAAAATAAATTCCCCAAGAAGCATCTCGTTTTGTTCAGCAAACACTTGGAAAAATCATTTACCTTGACTGTTCTTCCAGCATTTTGATTCTTTCCCTCCTGCCTAACAGATCATACTGCCTCTCTTCGGTCGAAAACTTTCAGAAACTCAGTTTAACCAATAAATTGGTTCTTAGGGATTTCGTATGTATCACTAGGTCCTTGCTCTTACAAAACAGAAATTTACCAAAATGAAACAGTCGCAATACCAATAAATGACTATTACCCACAATATCCTTAACTTGTAAAATTTGCTTTTGTTTAAAAAATAAATAAATAAAAGAACAAAACCCTCCTCTCCCAATATGAAGTAGAACACATCCAAAGATAACCACCACCTGGCAACTCTTGTCAAAATGGTATTTCTCTCTTCCACGGAGAAGGGCCTGCTCTGTTAACGCCTCCGGTTCGATACCAGGGATTTGCTCTCTGCGGTCTGCTGCGACAGAACCCACGCTGCCCCTGGACTCGAGGGATTTGGGGCCTGGGACACCATGACGGTGACCAACCAAAGGCCGTCACAGAGCCCAATTTCTTGTTCCCATCTGAAAAGCAAGACATGGCAAGATCCAAAATAATGTAAGAATGAATTTTGTGTACTATTAGCATTAATATTAAGCCTAAACTGCTCTGACACAGGAGTAAGTTTGCAGAAAACAAAGGAAATAGGTAGACAGGAGATGGCAGGGGGTTTCTGTGCTCTTGGCCTGTGATTCTGCTTCCAGTGCAGAGCCGTATCCTTCTTTCCTCCTTCCTGCTCAGCAAACGTGCATTTCCTCCCTCATGTTAATAAAAACTGGGAGCCCAGAAGATTTACCTGCCTAATAAATAAATAATATTAACAATGCATTTACCTATAAATATTCACCTATTTAACCATATAATCATATATCATGCAAAATATCTTTATAGAAACACAGAATCGTATAAACTAGCATATTTAATAAAATGCCTTAGTTCTACTGCTAATAGCAATGGAACTAGCCAAAGAGCTCTGAGTCACAGGTTTGCAGCGGTACCTGCTGCCTGCTTTGGAACAACACAGACTTCTTAGTTTTGAGTATAAGGGGTTGAGAGTTGAATGTCCAGACTTATCAAAATGGGAGATACAAGGAAGAAGATTTGGTGGAGTTTGGCAGAACTGTATCACAGGACTGAGATGTTGAATTTTGCAGGAAAACCTAAGTTCTGCAAAGCCTTTTCATGTCCGAGCGGCATCAAAATCAGTAATAAGGGATCCAGCTCAGAGGAAGCCAACAGAGTTGCAGCATTTCGATTTATGGGCAAGCTGCTCTACTCCAGGAAATCCTTTGATTTTTCTTGGGCTGATCTTTGATGATACCATCGCTAGTTCCATTTGCTGCTTTTACATCTTCAAAGGCATCTAAAAGCATCTTCTCCAGCCAAATTTTCCCCTTGCAATTTATTCGCAGGGAAAGGCAAAAGGACGCCGAAGGTTGTGCGGGTGTCCACGCTACCTGCGGCACATGTGTCGCATTCTCATTTCTTTCCTTCCAGGAGGGAGAGAGAAAAATCAAGAGAAGAGCTCCCTTTCAAACCCACGGCCACTTTTCCCTATCTGAACCCCGCTAGGCTGTCATGTTATTCATGCCTGGATTCTCTGCTGTAATACTCTTTCATTTCAACATCGCTGTCACATAAAAGATCCAACAATATCAAACAGAATTTAGAGAAGCACACACTGCTCTTGCCAAAGGCTACAGCTATAAAATAGATAGACGCTGGCCAGGATTTTTTTTCTCTCTTTTTTGGTTTACTTCTAAATAAATATAGATAGGGCAATAATGAAGTTTTAGTCCATCTGTTCTAACATTGTTAGAACTAGATGCTGGATCAGGAAGCCCAATTAGATTTCTGCTTGGGCAGACAGGCATCTAATGCTGTCTGTGACAGCACAGCATAAAGGTAAAAACATAAAACACTCCACGGCAATAAGGAGTATTTGCTCCCTGCTAGCCATTTGCGTCTGAAAGCTCTGCATAAAGTTCAGACATCTCTTAATTAAGTCAAAATGGGCAGACTGAATATTTACTTGTGGTCTGGACACGTTTGTGTAAAATATTTAGAACTACACTCCTGGTCCTATGAATAAGAAGGGTTGGGGTTTTTCTTGCTGTTTTCTATAGCTCATACTACTGGCCTCAATGTTACATAGACTGCATTTTACTCAGAAATATATTTTAAGTCTCAAATTCATGAGAGACTTGATCTTTTCAAGGCAGGAAGCTCTGCAGGTGCAACAGCAACCTCATCTCCAATGCAGGAGAAGGCCAGGGCAGCTGCAGGAGTCATTTATGTAAGCAGTGCCACACAAGGTGACTGAGAGATATTAGTGAGACATAGTCAGTGCCATAAAGGCACTTGAGAACCCTTACGAGAGCACATCTTTCTCAGATTTCAACACACATAATCTTTAAAAATTAGCTTTTACCAAGGGATAATGCGAGCTCAGAGGAATCCTGAACCAAGGTACATCTTTTTACCCACCCTCATGATGTTACACCAGCAAAACAGCAATCGACCCTCCCAACGTGCGTCGGCTATAATGGCACGTACAGATAAAGGGGATTTCTCTCCCTTCCCTATGTAATTGCCTATTTTTTCTTTTTTATTTTTTCCATTTTATAGATTTATGTCCTTTATACAGCACCGTATCAGCTCGAACGTGTTACTGGTATGTCTTAAATATCACAACTGTGAAGACTCTTGAGTATTAACTGCATCTGTAGTCATCAGAACTGCAGAAGTTTGACTCTCGGGTGAAGGCTTTTTGCACTAAATAGCCACTGTCCCCGAAACAACAAAATCTTTCCAACTAGGAGAAAGATGTGATCATTCCCACTGTAGAAGTTAAAGAAACCTAAACTACATATCAGTAGTTTTTGAGGGAACTATCTGCTCCGTAAGGATAACTGAAAACGCAATTCCTCCACAGTGGTGCAGCTCATGAACTTGTACGTTGCTTATGCCACAATTTCTATGTTTTGTGCAATTAAAGGCAAAACAAAACCTCGTACACGGGAACGAGGCAGCTTTGTGAGCAGGCAGTAGCCGCCAGATAATAACCAATCGATACTCCTCTCCCTGAAGAGTAATGGTGCATTTAGAGTTTGTTTTAGCTCAGCCATCTCACAAGTTCTGGTGCTTTGAATTATTCTCCATCCCAGGCTCTGCCTGGGTGCTCCCGGAGGAATGCTAGTTATTGCTTGACAACTGAATAAGAAATACCAAAGCGGGAAAAAAAAATCCCTTCTTATTTGATACGAGTAATCTGCGAGGCTGCTCATCCTTGGTTTTACATTTCATATTCGTGATGTCTTCACTCTCCCACTGAAACACAGCAGTACTCAGAGGGCAGCTCGTGCCTGATGTGCAGATAGAATTCAGGGGACACTTCTCCATATCACTTTCTGCTGCTGACATTTCTGCTATGCTTTAAGTGGTGCAGGCTTCCAAGACTGACACCTATTCTCAATTTTTCTTGTCAGAAAAAAAAAAATCCTTTTTCCCTTTTCAACAAATAGTGCAAATTACAGCACATACAAAACTAAGCTTTACATCGCTTGATTTCCAAACATTTAAATACATTAAGCCTCATGTTTCTATTGAAGCAGAGGGATACCCCACCCAACAGCAGCACCAAAAAGTGCATGTTTCAGGTCAGCAGGCTCAAGCTGCTCTGCCCTTGCATCAAATCCTATTCCCACCTCACAGGAATTCCTTTGGAAAGGACAAATGTGTCCCTCGCACCTGAACACAGCCCTGCATGCAACGGCCTGGAGAAAGACCAAACAGCACCAGACCTGCGCTCACAAGCTCGGAAAACTAGCACTGAATTTTATTTTAATCATGTTCTTCAGTTACCAGGAGAGGGTGGTCACCCCCTAGGTCCCTGCCAACATGATTCACCTGCCCATCGTCTTTGTCACTAAGGGTTTTTTGATTTCCTACCCGCCAGGCACAGAGCACAGAGCAGGAGGACAGATTAACACTGCAGAAAAGCAGCAGGTGCCCCTGGCATTAAAGCAGTGGCCTCCAGGTGCACCCTAAGCATTTCAAGCATTTCACTAGTATATTTTTCATTTTTTCAGGCCTCCAGCCTCTATAAAATGCTGCATTTTATACTGCTGTGGTCTCTGCCACAAAATGCAATCTGGAAACAGCCAGGAAAGTTTCATTGCATATCCCTTAGAGAAGTAGCCTGAAGGTTCCCATTAAAAGGATCGTTATATTCTTGGCTGTTTCCTTGGGATGACCTCAGAGAAGCAACTAGGCCTAGCTCTTCAAGCTTTATATGTTTGGGTCCTAAAGGCCCTTTATGGCCTTACGTAAAGGTCAAAGCAGCCAGTTCCATGCAGGGCACCACTGGCAATAGGGTTACAGGACACTAATCCAACTCCAACCAAAGGATATTCCTGAAGATGGGGTTTCGGAGCATTTTTCAGCTTGCCTTTCAGTCTCATGAATCATTCTGGGGCTGTAATTTGCTGTCCCAGCTCTGAAAATCAATACAAGGAGCTTGGAGACTTGGCGGTCTGGATGCAGCTTCTTCATCTGAAGTCTCCATCTAATACCCAGAGTTTGGTGATTTCACATAGCCAGTTTTCACGGTAACATAAATAAGAGTGAGCAAAAAACCCTCATCCTGAATCTTGTCCTTTGCGCAAGTGCGTTTCCCAGCACACAAAAAGTGCTGGAAAACAAGGGGAAGGGTCCCCATCCACTGAAGACTCCAAGGAGATGGGAGCAGCAAGGATGGGGAGCCAGGTGTCCCCTCAGCTCCCCACTGCAGCTGTCTCTTTATGCACAGTTGGTGCACATTCACCTTTTCCTAAATGCTCCCAAAGTCAATGAGTTCCTCTCTATAGCCTGACACGTAGGCACCCAAGTGAAAAAACAGAGCATCTGCAGCTACAGCAATGAATGCCATTTCAAAATGGGTAAAGGCCAAGTTAGCAGCACGCTTGCATTATTTCTTGCAGGAACTGAGCCCTTATTTTCTGCAATCCTTCTCATCGCTAGGTTCACAATCCTCCGTGAGCCAACGAACGCTACCACAACGATGTAGACCCCAAAACGTCTTTAGAGCAACCCTGAGATATTTGAGAGTGTCAAACAACTAAATCACAACGTTAGCTAAAGAGTCACATTTACTGAATGTACTTTATTCTCATGTATATAAAATGTACAACCTAAGGAAGTTCATGTGCATGCATGCAAATGAATGCCTGTCTGCGCATACTTCTGCCTCATTTCCTCCGTAAGTCATGTTTTATACAGACAACTTAACTTCAGAAACAGGCTGGAGATCACAGAACTCATTCCAGGTAGGGAAATCTATAAATGTCAGTTTTCTAAATACTTTAATTTTGTTGGAGTTTGCTTTTAATTTAAACACATTTTCTTAGAGGACATTCATTATTTCATGTAGCGCGTGTAAGTCAAATCCTTGATCTTAAGGAAATCACCAGGACCTTGGAAACACATTTGGTTGAAATATTAAAACGGAATAAGATATAAGCATTTTTACAAGTGCCAAGTAGATGTTGTAGACATGCCACTTAGTTGAGCAGACAGGGTTTGTTCTTGTTTGTTTGTTTTTGTTTCTTCTTTGAGTTATGCAACTAGGTATTGAGAACAGCAGGAAAAATTTTCTTCCTCAATTTTCTTTCGTGTAACTGTAAAACAAGCCATAAAAGGTTGAAAAGTACTTATTCTGACTCCTTGAATCTGCAAAAATAAGTCAATTTTACTTATTACATCTGCTCCTCCCTCAGCAATTAGCGTGCTTTAAGGCAGAGCTATGCAACCTCTGCTCTCCAAATTGCTGCCACAAGCAGCACGGAGGGGCTGAGAAGCTGTGCAGCCCCATGGGGCAAGTGCGGTGGTGGCTCCCCGTGTCATGATGTCCTGTCAACTGTCTGGGAAAACGGGCCCATTCCCTTTAATCTCCTGGGTCAGGCAGGTGGAAAGATCCCAGCTCCAAGGTAGCGCTTCAGTCTTGTGCTTTCCCTATGCATCCAGCAGCCCAAGTGCATCCTAGTCTGTTGGTTGAAAGGCTAAGGACACCGTTTAGACACAGACTTGAACAAGAGCATGCGGCAAAATAAAATATACAGAGAATTTTAGACTACAAAGAAACCTGTTGGGCTCTTTAAATTTGTGCTTTTTACTCTATCCCCTCAACAGGAAAAGAAAAAGATCTTGATTTGTCATTTACATCTCTAAATCAGCAAAGCTCACTCAAAGCTGAGGGCTGAAGAGCTCAGGTATTTGATGAGCTCATCAGTGGAGCTTGCTCAGGTTTCGCAGGTGTGCGTAACACAAGCAACAAAAGCAAAAGGCAACCAAAAAGCCCATCTGTGCAAGCACCTGGTGACAACCCCATCATTTCAGCGATTTAAGATCAGACTGGACACCAACCTTGAACACTGAGTCTCACACAAAACAAGACTGCACTGTGAGAAGCAGCGAAGCCCTTCCAGGGCTGTTCCATCTCTGTTTATTTAAAAATTACAATATTTATCATCAATAAGGGCCATTTCTGCCTTCATGGGCTTGTAACAAGGGGAGGGCAGAGTAAGGAACACTCTTCCCCATCCCCTTGCCATGGTCTTAATGCTTCTGAGATCTCATCTTCACCATGCTGCTATCCCAGCTGCCCTGATGCCATCCCTCATGGGATTCACAGACGCAGGCACAGGAGGACATTCCTGCTCCGAGACGGAAACCTCACTGCCACCTCACCGAGACCTTGTAGGCGTCTTCATCTGAGTGTGACCAGGTCGCACGTCCCGAAACGTCTAGCCGCAGCTCACACGCCAGGTCTGCTAAGGCCATCCAGACAGCAGATGATAATCTGGCATTAATAACTTCTTTCCCTTCCCTGTCTGCTCTGCAAGTGACTGACAAATCTTGCCAGCAGCCATTTCTAAGCAACATAAATCTGTGTTTTACAAACTGTATTAAACCAGCAAGCTTCCAGAAAGGAACAAGAACACTATGTAGTGCTGCTGCTGCAGAAGATTACACCCAGAGTATAAAACTGAGGTTTCTCCACATCTCTCTCTTACCACTTGAGTGGTCTCACAGTCCACAGCCCCGACGTTCACCAGCACTTCAAAGAACCAAAGCAGATGATCAGCAAAAATGTTAACTAACTTTTACAGGCACCCAAATCATCAAAATTATCCCTCTGAGGGTTTTAATTTTGTCCTTATTATTTTATTTTCAAAGCTTCCTGACAGCATGGGCTGCTGAAGTCCTGGTTGGGGTGCTGATCTGCTGGTCCTACTGGATAAAAGCTCAAGCTGCAAACAATCCAGAGAGTACCTTACTGGGAAACATTAAGGACATTTTACAGCTTAAACTGTAAATGCATAAAGTTCACACAAGCAAACAACTAGATCCATATCTGTAACTCTTAAATACCTTGCTATTATGGTTCCAGAATCCCAAAGACATTCACAGGTATGATCAAAACAATGTTAATGCATTTCAAAACAATTTATATTTGTTTATGTTGTAAAGGACACAAACACACACACTGTAGAAGTAGTTTCAAGAGGAAAAAGCCAATTTTTTTTTAGCACGAAGTTAACATAAACCATAAATACACATTTATATAGACTTAATATTCCCATCCAGTGCATCAAGCACCAGACAGACCTCTCCTTCCCTGAAGAGACCCAAGCAGCAGATGCAGCAATTAGCTCCCTGCCCCACAATATTGCTGCTTCTCCAAACAAGGGTGCCAGGGGAGGCGACTGCTTTTCCTTCTCTCTTCCAATGTGCTCCATTGTTCCCGACACCTTCCCTCCCTCAAAACCCACACCCTGGCACCAGGGCTGGAAGCATCTGAACAAGCGTTGGGTGCCCCATAATGCTCCTCAAGCAACACTCCTACTACGTCTTCTCCTGGTGGTGGCCACATCTCATAATGTAAATTGTTTGCTATTTGGCTTTGCAATACAGAGCCAATTAGGATAGAAAATGATAATTAAGCATTTTGAATTAATTACTATTTTGGCCTCGACATTTAAACTTCTCAGTTCACTATAAAAGTATTAGGCTATTACAGCTGGTTCAACCTCTGTTTCCTTATTTGTCTTCTCTACTACATGCTATTTCTAAAATTAACATTTACCAATACTCCCAGCCTTCACAGTTCTCAGCATGCCGCTGTGCACAGCACGCTGCAGGACCATGTGTATTTTGGCTCAAGACAGCTAAAAGCTGACGACAACATACTGGAAAAATAGCGGCTCACTCCACAAGCTTAAACTGCCACTAAAATCACCCCTCATCTCAATAAACCTTGACAAATCCAGGTTAAAGTGCCGGAGGGCTTGAGGCCATCTCAGTGACCAGTTACAGGCAGGGATTCCCAACAGGAGGTCGCAGCAGAGCACGTTCGTGGGAATCGCTGCCCCCAAAGGACAATACGACACAGGTCTGTGTGTTCCAGGAGCTTCCACTTCAGCTTGACCCTCAGGTTTGCAAATTTCAGGGGTTATTTCTGGAGGAAGCTGCCCACAAAAGCCATATTATAAAGGATGAGTGTTTGTTTTTCACCAGCCCTAGCTGCCATCCATCTATCTCAAACCGACCGTTCCTCTAGCCCAGCACATCAGCACGGAATAGCTCCTCCCTGGCTGCTTTAACGCACCACGTTACGGTTGGTGAGGTGCAACATGGGCAAAGTTTATTTCTCTCGAGACATCTTATATTGGGCAGCTTCGGTTGGCTGCTTTACGGCATGTTAATGAGCGCCATCCATCATGGATTGTGTCTGGAGACTCTGCATGATTTTGGAAGGGCCGTCGCTGAGGATCTGCAGCTCCAACTTCAGCACCGCGGGACAGTGTAATCCCAACGCGAGCAACAGCTCCGCAGGCTTCACGCCTGTACAAGCCAAAGATCCCACTCCTACAGACCATTCAAGGACTAACACCCCAAAACAGTACCATTTGATAAGAAATACTATATTTTTCATAGGGTACATTGAATTTGCTTGTATTTCTAATTTAAGAGATCTATTTCCTCTTGCAGCTCTCTCCATCCATTCCTTTACTAACCAGTGATAACTAGCGCCTATTTTACATCCTCACTCTTCATTTCCAATCTTCTGTTTTTCCAGGAGAATCGAGTCTCTAGCAAGAAGTTAGGATCACTTGACAGAAGATATTTAACATAAAAACAACTGTTCCAATAATGTTCCCACCTATGCAATATCTAAAGCACATGTTTTAACTAACCCAGCAAACGTCTCTAGAGAACCAGCTCTGGTGGATCTATAGAGTTCACATAAGCCATGACGTTCTCCGGGATCTGCATAGTCACAAAGGAAAATGGGTGCTAAGTGGCAAACCATCATAAATTAATTTCTCATTGAGAGTAAAAACAAAATAAAAAATGGTAACATTCATGGGACCGTATAATACGGTTGCAAATCAAAATCCTTGAAAAATCTTTGATAATTTTCCATGTGAGGAGGTTTCTTGGCAGGGGACTCCCAGCGGGACAGGAGTGGGAGGGGGATCTCAGATCCCAGGGTTTTGCAGGGTCGGGGTTCATTAGGAACCATGTAGACTTTTTCACTTCCACCGTTTTACTTCACCCTTGGGGCTACCACATGCTCTGCAGCACAGCCGTAATTACACTTTGTTGCTAGTTACCACACCAAGGAGAGGAGGGCAAGGGTTGTAGCCATTGCATGCTCTCTAAAACTGCTGCTGAAAACCTTAGCACGGCCTTTCCTGTCATTTAAAGAAACAGTATTGGTAATCCTCATTTTATAGATGGGAAAATGAGGCAAAGGCAAAGAGATCAGCACTGTTTTCACTTCAAACCAGTCCTGCCAAGACCCCTCAGCACCTCAGTGCTCCACCTGAGCCACCCCCTTCCCACCAGCTCTTTGTTTACCTGGGAATTTGCATCACGGAGCTGCTCAGACTAAAGCTGACCTTTCCTTTCCTCCTCATCTGCTTCCCCTTGGCCATAACAGCTCTTTCTTCGGACACAGCCTTATGCCAGACTAAAACCAGTGTGGAATTAAAGCAAAACTATCCAGCCTGAAGCCATGCAGAAGCCTTGGGCCAAGGAAGGAAGGGAAAGCTGAGTAGGATTTCCAAAGCAGGTTTAGATTTACTTGTGTTCGTGCTATTCTTGTACCTCCCATCACCACCTTCGTTACGTATCCCCTGCTCTCCCAGCAAGGGCAGATTCACTTCTCCACTTCACCCACGTCCTAGAGCAGACACATCCCCCAAATCCCCTTTGCTCCCTCCATTCCCAGGCTGGAGCAGAGAACAAGAAGCTTTGAGGCGGTCCCAAGGTCACACACAGCACTAAAACATGACCAATGAGATTCTGCCTTGGGATGGCCCCAACGCCATGGGCACCATGGTGCCATCCCACAGATCCCTTTGAAATCTGCCCAAACCTGCAGGACCCAAAGAAAGAGGACAAAACACCTGGCTGGTTAAACCTATTTTTAACAGCGATTACCAGTTGGAAACAAACATATCCAGGAGCCTGAATACAATTTTTTAAAGATTTATGCCAAAAAACAACAAACAAAAAACCTCAACACTAATAAAGCCCTGTTTCCTCCTTCATGACTGGGTTGTAACAACGTCCTTCACAGGACTGCCTGAGGTCAGCGGCCAAATGCTCTGCTTAAATATTAATCACCTTGATTCCCACTATAAAATATGACACTAATGAATCCTGGGCCATGTGCTTATGCAGGCTGGGTACCTGCCTGCTCGGCAAAATTATTATCAGCCCATTAGAGATTTTTCTTTCATAATGATAACATTACAAAATTGTGCAAGGTGATGCAGAAACTCTGCTTGCAGATTCCCCCTCCAACCCCCCGCCTTCTTCTCCCCATTATTATTTTTCCCCTCATCTTGCAGAGCTTTAAATACATGATATAAGTTCAACAAAGCTTCTCAATCCAGGCTGTACATTAGCTATTCACTCTATGGATGCTCGCTGCTGTGGATATAAAACCACATCTTACTTTTTTTTTGGTGACAGTGATTCTCTTCTTTTATTGTAATCTTTTATTTGCTTTCAGTCTTACTTGTCCACTTTGATTTAAGATACATCTTCCCCCTAGACTGACAAGACAGCCTAAAACAGACATATCAAAGCTAGAGAATTATTTACTTGAAAAATGCCAGCTTTGAAAAATCTCTTCTTTTTTCCCCTAAATGGAATCTTTTAAAGTCCAGCGCACGCAGCTGCCCGTTCAGTAAAATCACGGCTCTCCTCACCCAGCTGCACTTGGGTAACTACGTGGTAGTCTATGATCCATCCCATAGCTCAGGCAATTTATAAAGGTCACTTAGAAGAGTTCACAGACTTAATATAAAACACTGCTCCCTGGAGTTTAAAAAACACACCGTAAAGTTTTATGAAGAGCAGCAGCACAGGGGGAATTCTTTCACGAAAGTCTCGGCAACGGCGCTTTATGCAACGAGACCCTTTCAACCGGCTGTGGTTGGGCTGGGGTAGAAATGAATGTCCCTCCCAAAATCTCTTTAGTTGTTGTTGTATCCTGCCATACTGCCCTGGCATTCTGGGCAGCTAAAGACCCTCATGAGACGACTATTTCCAAGGAGTCCAAGTGATGCACTTGGAGACCCCAGCAAGGGGCATCACACAAGTGCTACTGCATCTAGCTCAGTAGCCATGAACTGGGGACACTCATGTAGCAAGAAGTTCCTCCCCACTCCAACTACGTTAACACAAAAGTTTAACACGTGCTAGATGCACTTTTTTGCCCCAAAATGTTGTCTCTCCCTCCATTCCAGAAACACGAGGTTGAACCTATGCTCCTTATGACACTGGTCAGGGGCTCTTGATGCCTTCCTCATTCCTTGAGCACAACCATCACTTGCCATTTTCTCCCCCTTCACAGTCAAGATGGATGTTTAATTTTTACAGTTAAAATAGAATGAAATAAAAATACATGAAATAAAAAAATACATGAAATAAAATACATGAAGTTTTGACAGGTCTGACAGCATCATGTGTCTTCCAAGGCTTCCCAGTACAAGCAAGAAGGAAAAAATCCTGTAAACGGAGCATCATTTCGTGGCTCGCTAAGGAATGATTTGCATGCAAGTCTGCAGAATGGTTTGGGTAACTCAGCCAAATTTGATGCTGAACCAGAACTCTAACCGACCTGTGACCTTCTGCTTTCTCAGAAAAGTAGCGTCATTTTAATTTTGCAACTCTTTCCTAAAAAAAATAAAAAAGAAAAGAAAAAGACATAAAATGGAAGGAAGAGTCTCCTTACAAACAAAAGATGAAAAAGGCCACTGAACTGAATGGGAGGGGTTTAATTTTTGTTTAAAGGCTCCCACGTGTCTTCCCCGCAGTCTGGAGGACAGAGGTTCGCTCTCCGGTTTGCTGTTCGGTTCATGACACAGAGCGCAGCGGGCAGCTGAAGAGCTCTGCTCTGTGGAAGGTGAGTGGAAACACTGGGCTAGCTCCTTAATGCTGGAATCACACAGTTATTTATGTGGACAGGTTTCCCGTGACCCGAGACCAGCTGGGTGATGCAGAACTTCCCCACTCATCGGATCTCAGGAGCGCAGTAGGAACCAGGCCAGGCCCGTTACTCATATATGTCCATTCACTGATGAACGGCCGTGAACTATCAGAGCCTGGAAACGCAGTTCCTGTCAGCTGAAGACAGGCACGAGGAAGACAAGCTCTGTTCCAAAAAGTTCAAACCCTACTTCCAGGTAAGATCATTTTCTCAGTTCTCACATGTTAACTGATTTGTCAGGAAAAAAAAGAACAGAAGGACATCAGCAAGAGTGGAGGGAAGAGTTAAACTGGAGAAAATGATTTTTGACTAACCTACTCATCTTTTCCATGACAAGAGCACCGGAAAGTCAAGCAAACAAACGCTAATCCTTTATAATATGACTTCTGTAGGCAGGTTCCTCCAGAAACAACTGCTGAAACTTGCAAACCTGGGGGTCAAGCTGAAGCTCCTGGAAGGCCCAGAGCTGTCTGTTCTGCAGCACTGCAGCGCTGC
>JAUBNY010000208.1:6595629-6606414 GCA_032275445.1 Crypturellus soui
ACTAAATTTCTATATGATATGCTAAATATTTCCAGCTTAAGGACTTCCTGAAATTCCTAAAGTAATCTTTTAACACCTGCGTCATCACTTGGCAAGGAATTCCACAGGTCAACTATCTGCTGCATGAAGAACACACTTGACACTTCAAAAAATAATAAAGTAAAATAAAGAGACTAATCGAGGTTGGAAATTCAGATCTCTCAACTAGCTTTTCCAGATTCATGGGAACTTCTTATCCTTCAGCTGCGACTGTGACGACTGAAACATGAAAGAAAAATCTCCAGCAACTAGATTCACTCTCTTCTGTGAAATAACCCAGAAAAGACATTAAAGAAAATTTTAATCTTGAAACAACTGGATAAATTCTTAAGCTATGAGTTTTATGTGAATAAAACTTTGATTCTTTCAAAAATTCATTCTTTGCTGATAATAAGTCCAGATGGTAAAATGTACAACCAAAAACTGCAGAGCACTGTCTCCATACACATATACATAGTGTGGGCTCCAAAAAGAAGATCAGAGGATACGTAATATTATTTATTCCTTGGGGGGTTGCAGGAGGGGCTGCTGTTAAAGGTAGTTGCTCAACAAGCAAGAATCTGTGTTTCCAAACCTGATACTGATTACTGCCTTGCTAATGGGAACTTTAAGTTTTCCTCACAGAATCCTACATGTGCAGCTGTGGAAACCGTGCTTGCTAAGAATGGGACTGCAGGCAAGGAGGACAAAATTCAACCTTCTTGGAGGTTTTTTTGTTGTTATTTTATTTATTTTACAAACAACACAGAGAAAAGTGCATTTGCAGAGTTTTCCTCACAATAGCCATAGACTGTTACAATTTAAGAGCTGCTGAGAACATAGGTACTTAAATTTGCATTTAAAAAGGCAGAAGCAGATTTCTCAGAAAAAAAAAAAATGGGATCATGCTAAAGTGCCCATGCTCTGATTTTCTGCACCTCCATCCTCTTAGCAGAATTTGCCATCTTTTCAGAACTGTTTTGTATACTTTTTTTTTTTGTAATTATTGCTGTTTTTTTGAGATTCATTTAACTCTCTGAAGAGTTTTCACATAAGAGTACCCTCCCCTAGCTCTGCAGCCTGACCTTTGAATCACAGTATTTATATTGGTATTACCTATTAGTACATTCCTCACTATCTGTTATTAACGCAGCGGCTGAATTTTGTGACGATTGTCTGAACTTCTGGGCTCCATTTACTGGGTTCCATTGAAGCACGAAGCAAAGTGGTCTAAGAACCAGCACAACAGCAACAAAAAGCAAGAGCAGCAGATCTCAAGGGAGGGCAAACACCATCAAAGCCACCCCAGACCCACTATTTGACAAGAGAGGAGTCTTCTGGCCTTCCCAAAGACCCAACAAGTCACAGACTGAAGAAGAGGCTCCCTTTGCACCTCACAACTGTGTCCTTACACACCAGATACCTACAGATGTACTACGGGAGAACTTGATGCTGGCTGATGTAGGATCTTCTCTACATATTTCCCCTTTAAGAAGTGGTGAAAATACATATTTCAAATCACCAAGTACTACATTCTAAACTAAGCAACTAGCAGTGTGGCTTTAAGAGGAAAAAAACAGTAATTCTTACAGGAGTTGCTCTAAAGCACCAGACAACCTCACGGCTCATTCCTGAAAACAATCCATGCAAAACACACACGACAAACCCTGCCAGAAGAAAGTTCATCTCTATTCATGTCATTTTATTAAACAAAAAGGTACAAATGTACCCTGAGACCAGAAAGACTTGGTAAAGGCCAATTACCTCCTACCAGCCCTTCTTCTAATTGTGTTATAGGTTAAAGGAGAGGAGCAGCAGATATCAAGCGGGAATTACCGTCCTATTCTATTTCATTAGCCTTTCATACTACTTGGGTCTCAGAAGCTTTAGCCTGAATCCCCCCAGAGCCTCTCAGAGGATGCTTTCATTCTTTAATAAAGAAGAAAATAGCATCGGATTAGTTCAACAGCATCTCATTTCCCAGCGTAAATTAAGCGAATTAGATGGAAGACTCTGTGCTCTAATTGTAAAGCTTATTACAAGAACTCGCATAGATTAGAACTGAATGCTTCCCTTTGAGTCATCACATGTACTGGAGAAAAGCTAAAAAAAGACGACAATCGGAGACTCTCCCATGGCTTCCTAATGGCTCAATATTGATAAGCAGGAATCTCCAGTACTGGGGCTAAACATATTTGTAAAACTCACCCCCTGGGAGTGCTACAAGATGACCTCCCTTCGCATGGATAGAAATGCTCCCCTAAAGAACACATGGGCAGAAGCTTAACTAGCCCCTAAGGTTGGGGATAATAAATAGGTGGCTCTTGTTTCTAAAGAGTATATCATTTTCGATGTCTTCAACTGCTAAATAGCTACTAAACAACACCATGACCAAGAGGCTTATGGAATGACAATGTTGTGATATATTGTTCCATTTTCAGAGATCTTTCATGGAATGTACAAGACCCAACAACATAAGAGTTGTGTGCACTGTGAATATAGGTATCCTTGAGCAGCTTAAAACTATTCTGGCTTGCCATGCACAGCTTCTACATTTACAAGTCCTTACGAGTCATCTCAGGTTCCTTTTATAGCAGTGAAGAGAAACAGACAATTTCAGGGAACTGTGCAACTCATCTTAAGGTGCATATTTAAGATAGAATATGAACTGCCTCCTGAAATTGTTCCTTTCTTTGACTTATTTTCAAATTTAGCTGAGATGCCCCCACCTCTCAACACTTGCATTCTCAGTGCCTGGCCTTCAGCACGAAACACTGAGGCATCAGAAAAGTCGGTCAATAGGGGTGGAAGCTACAAAGTCAACAACAAAACTGCTCAGCAAGAAGTAGTGCTCTCTGTGCTCTCCAAATGCTCCCAAGTGCCCTCCCATCGAGGGCAGCACAACTCAGCTGCTGCAGTCCAAAACCATCCTGCTAAGGTTAATGATTTCGCTTTTCTGTGGAACAGATGAGCACAATCATTCTGTCCTTTCCGAAATGCAGCCAGAACACGCACTGATGACAGTGATGCCCTTTGATTTAATAACTCAACAGTTAAAATTCTTGTCAAAGAAGGAATTTCTTTCTCTCACTGAAACTGTTCTGAGACAGGAGCATTTCAGGCCCATCTGTTCAAGCTGGATCATATACACACAGAGAAAAGCTCTTTTCACTGTGTTTGACCAAAAGGAGAAAAAGAGGTACCATGACTGTCTCTAAACAGCATCCAACTGCTTCTTGTTGACAAAATCCTGGGTTCTTCAACCAAGTCCTTTTCTCTGGTCTCATTTGCAATATACTCTCACACAATTAGTCAATTTTTCTCCTGCCTCCTTCATTACTTGGATCTTGCCCTTGATGACAGCTGTGGCAGAAATACATGTGCTAAAACTTCATGTTAGTCTTCAAATGACCTAAGAAGAAAGCCAAGGTAGAGTATAACACGAGACATGCAGTAATTATGAAAATATCACAAAGCACGGGGGAGTGAGGAGCAGTTAGCCTTTGCCAAAAGACACAAAAATAATGGGGCATCCTAAAAAGTCTTGTAAAAACCTACAGATGTCTCCATCAGAACCTGCTGCAACTTTGCAGGTGCCAACAGACTCCCAGGTTCCTGCTGTTGGTTTTGAACCAGCCCCAATGCATTCACCGCCTTTTCCCCAAGCGAGATGCACAGAGGTTATTATAATCTCTGCATATTTACACTCTACAGTACTTTCTCTAACAGCAAATTCCGTAGGACTACACCTGCAAAAGGCTATGGGAGCCTGTTCTTTCTTACAGCTGCTCAAAGTCTGTAATAAAGCTACTGAAACTGCACTCGCATCCTATCCAAAAGGAGATCCTCTCCACCCATCATTATTCACAACCAGCTTCAGCTCTGCCTCATGTTTCTAACTCCATGGGCTGTTTAAGCTCATGTATCCCGGTTATTAAACCTATTTCAGCGTTCTGCATGAATAAACCGCTAATCTCTCATGGGGACTGAGTAGGTAAACTCAACAAGCACCAAAAATAAGAAAGGCAGAAGTAAACACATAAACCATGAAACATGTAATTTCAGGTCAACTCAAGTTCAAGCAGCTTCATCAGTTGCTACGCTACGAGCATATGATGGTGGGAAAGGATGAAGGCGATGAGATTTTATAGCTTCATCTATAGTGGCTATTTAGCAATTTTAGCTTTCTGGCACATCTCTGCCTGCAGAATGAGGGATCGTTAGCGCCCAAGCTGCTGAAATGGCAAGTGACTGGAGGTATTGACTACGACTAGCAGCATGGAATGGCTTGTCTGGATTGATTAAGGAGCTTAATCCATAGCAACCTGCTAGGTTTGCAGGAAAAGCCTGAGGCAGGATTTTTCATTTCATTTAAGGCAAAGTGGAGAATTAGAAAACTGCTGTCCTTCACCTCCCTGCCCACCACCTAAAGATGCATGGGAGAGCTGAGGAGCAACAAGGAGAACTGAAGCCCCAGGTAGAAAGGAATTTAAGCAGAAGGCTACAAGTGTGGGGAGATTTCCCACTCAGCAGTGTCCGCTCTGCTCTTTCAGCACCGCTGCAGAACTGTCTTCTCGCTCACACTTTGCATACCCGGAGCTGGGACAGCTTCAAGCAAGGAGACCAGGAGAGCAACACAGTTTTCTAATTTTCTTCCTAGGAACGCAATACTCACATCTACTCCTCATACTCACTGAGGGAAGTATTCAAATGCTGTTCTATAATTGTAGAAATAATGATGAACAGATGGCAACAGGGCCGTGTTGTCAACAGGGCTATTAATATTGTGCCATGTTCCAGCCAATGGACGCCATGACCCCCAACAAAGAAGAGTATGCCAGAGACAACATACAAATTCAGGCTCTTTAGATCCATTTAAAACAAACAAAAATGATCTCAAAGTATTTCTTTGCCTGTGGAAAACACTGATCACATGAGGAGGAGAGTCAATCTGAGGGAGCCCCCTCAGAGCTCGCGCTGCCGCCACCTCAGAGGGGCTCCATGGGCTGCTGCAGGAATGTTCCTAGCGGCTCGGTGGGGCCTTTCAATCAACCGTGACCAGCTCACCCAGCTGGCCGAGCCTCCAAGCAGATACTGTGCTTTGCACTGAACTCTTCACTCAAGAGTTCCATCACTAAGATTACGCTTCGACTTTTACCCATAACAAATACACAACAAAGTCTGAAAAAACAGCCAAGTAGCTGCCAATAACTATTCTGCTGTCACTAAGGTCATACACATATACATTTATGCGAGTAATCTAAACAGTTATGAAAATAACAGCACGGCAAGGATCATTGTTTCTGGTGGCAAGATATACATGAGGAAGAGTGACCTGAAGCTGCACAGTCATGTCTGCTCACCCTTAATTCCTATAGCAATCTCCCTGACTAGTGTAAAATATGCAAATATATATGTATAAATATGGTACTACACAAGGACATTAAGCTACTGCCCAGACAGAAAGTTTATATTGGCAATTATAAACTCAAATTACTTTTTTTTCTCCACTGATGAGCTGAGGCAAACTTTCTATTTCCAAACATAGAAAAGGACACTGAGGAGTCAACCCTGTTAACCCCAAACACACTCCAACAGTAGGAAGATTTTTTTTTTTTTAATATTTTGTCTATTTTACCTCAGCATAAGCTGAGCAGGGCTGCAGTCTGTGATATTATCCCTACTAAAATACCATCAGGAAACAGAAACTCACCCATGCGCTCTGCCTGCAACAGCAGCGGCATAAACTCTGATTAAACACTACGCTGCTGCCGAGGTGGGTTGAGTTTCTTACTAGCCGAGATAAGTGCCTTAGGTACTGCAAATATTTGTATTACTTTAATGTCTCCCACATCTCAGTGAGAAGCACCCTCCAAGCAGCCACGGCACCGAACCACGAAGCTCAGCTCATGCAAGGAAAGAGTGACAGTCCTCCAGCAAGACAGGAGTAGCCTTAGTGCATTATCAGCCTGTTAACAAACACCGTGTAGTCGTAACAACAAAGCTGAGGCTGCCACTTCACATAGCAGCATAGTTAGCTGCTCTCTTGTACAAGCTCTCCTGTAAACGTAAGGACTGGGGAGTGCTACTAAGCACAAGAGGTTTCTTCCTGCACTGCAGTTTCAAATTAAAATTTGCCAAACTATCTCTCCCCTCCGTGCGAGATGATCATGTTTTTGCACGAGGGTGCTGCTTCTTAACTTGATAGAGAAAGCATTTGGGTTCGTTACGCGGCAGGTGGAAGTGCTGATGGACAGACAAACTGAGTAAAGAAATGCCAGTTTGGAAAGTCAACTCCTGATCCCCAAGGCTGGCACCTTCACCAGCAAGCAAACCAGAGGGAGGAACGCTGATTACTGCAATCCCTATGTGCCTAAACCGAAGTTACAACATGAGGGATTATTTTTCAGTTACTTTGTACACGCCGAGTTCCTGCTGATGTAGATCGATGGCAATTTGAAAGCAGAGAAGTCACTGCATAGTCTGTCATTTTTATACTCATGTACATCTGCACAAAAAGAAGAGTTAAGTGATTCTCCTGCTACATAATTATCAGGCATGGGGTCAAAATTCACCTTTTGTTCCGTCAGTAATACCTGTCACGTACCTGCTGAAGCAGTTGGATCGCAAATACTTCTCAACATGAGACAGTGCTGCAAGGTTTTGCTGAAGCACCGAAGCTGTGGGGGAAAACAGCAACACAAAACATGTGCGAGAAGAGTCTTGTGTGATTATCTAAAAGGATCTGACCTGATTATATGCAGTCAAGGATTCAGCCTCTGCATTTTATTTCTATTTATTTTCCGCCTTCACAAGCAAGAACTCTGCGCTCTCCAAATAAACTCCAGTTAATGCCTGATGAGATCTTTCTTCAGAGCCACAAAAAAACATTTCTCAAACTTGCAAATTCGCATTCCCTCCTTGGAGTGCAAGTAAAAATCACTAGAAGTAAATGTTGCAGATAATCAAGTCCTTTAAAAGAGCTGGAGAAAAATACTACAGGTCAAATTTTTTACCCACAAAACTTGCACCAGGGAAATCTATTCCTCTGCAATGCTATTTAAACTAGCTTCTTTTTGCTCCACTGCTACAGAGCTCCTTATTTCAAGGGATCCTTAAGAATAATTGTACCTATCAAATCAAGAACAGGCATATCCAGATTATGATATAATACTCAACTTTCACAAAAAGCATTTGATCGTTTCACTCATATTTGTTCACCATTCATCCACTTAGCTCCTTTTAGACTTAGTTAATTACTAAAGAAATACCGAGATTATTTGGCTTGGTTCCGAATTCTTCTCTAGTTTATGCTGGTACAAATCCAGAATAAACGAGTTACTGCTGTGAAGCAAATAACCCATGATTCCTCTCCTCTGTCCCCAAGTCATCTGAAATGCTGACAATTTGTTATCCTTATAGGCAAGCTGATAACAACCAGCACCAGAGGGAACTATTTTCCAGCAGCATCCGCACCGAGCCTGCTCCGAACCCATTTGCTGCTTTGCAGGACCCTGGCTCAGCTCCACAGTCCAACGAACGTGATTAAAAACAGCTTGATGAATTCAGTCTGTTGAACAGGTGGCTAGAGCCAGGCTGGAGGGAGAAGTAAAAACACTATTTGCTGGAAAGAAACACGCAAGACTTTCTAGAGATGTTTAAACAACAAGAGCTCTACAGAGTTGGGCGCTGAGAAACTTCAGGGCATCCTCGTTCTGCCGACTAAACCTGCCAGGACCAGGAGAGGGAAGCAGGGGCTGGGGAAAAAAAATCCCTGCCTGGTGCCAAGACTCCTCACCACAGTCAGATTACTGGATTAAATCCTGCTGCATCAGGAGACGAGAGACGATGAGTAGCAGGAAAGGATGCTCCTGGTGGGGAACGCTGCCTCTGGGACCGGCCTCAGCTCCCTAAGAAATCCCGGCAGGAGCAGAGCCGACAGCTTCCAGCCTAAGCAAGGGAGGCCAGCTGTTTCCAAAGTGACTGGAGACAGAAGGACTTGCTGGATAGATTGGAAAAGGAACAAATCCAGCTGCCAAACCCACCTGGACCATCCAAGCAACAACTCTTCACGCATAAGTAGCAGGGAGGCAAAGCAAAGTGTTATGGGCTGCACTGCCAGGTGAGTTAAAGTGCTGAAAGAGCCAGAAAAAGGTACACTGAGACTAACGAGGCAAACACAAAACTAGTCCCAAAACGGTAACAAAGCCCTCTGGAATTACAAGTGTTCCTCATTATTAAAAGTGAGAGAAGAAAGCTAAACAATAGAAACAAATCTGCTCCTTTCATCTAGTAAAATAGATTTCAAAGATTTCCAGCAGGCATCAGCTCTTTAATATATTATGTCTATGTCTTCAGCTCCCGTTGGTGATCTCCTTGACAGCTGTACTTTAATTTATTTGTGTAACTGTTATTGAAAGATGTTTCAGTAAAATATGGAATGCAGTGAATGTGAATTACACACACATCTGTCATAAGCTGCCAGTCTGAACGTGATCTGCCACGCAACGGGGTTGCTTCATTGTTAATAAAATATGTGGCTCTGTTTTCTGGGGATATACCAATATTCATCAAATAAAAGCTGGATGCCCCAAAAGGCAGACAGCAGAATTGAGGCGAATTCACAGGGGATGCACAAGCTTCAGCTGCAACGATAACAACGGTCCACTTATTCTGATGCCTTGTCTGAAATGCCTATGCTTGATCTAGGAATGTAAATAGCTGCTTCATACCATTAAAAAGACCATACAAAGGCAAATTATGTTGCAGAACTAAGAGGATATAAGTTAGAGGGAGAAAAGAGGCAGTCCACACACATGCACACTTTTTTCCTCCCCTTTTTATTGGGTTCTTAGGAGCTCATTTGGAATTTACCGTGCATGTAAATGCCAAATGAATTTCAAGTACTGTGTTAGCTGCCAATCCATTACACAATTCCTTGCAATTTTAACTTACAACTCCTAGCTGCCTGTGGCATCAAATTTGATTTCTTGTCCTTACAGCCCATTTCTTACTATTTAGACTATCTTGTTATCCTGTTGAAATCACAGGATTAACATTTGATACCATCTCCTAAAGACAGCTGCACTTCTAATGTTTTATAAGAGGAACAAGATCCTGGTAACAGAACCAGACAGAATGGGCACAAAATGAAAGAGAGGAAATAACATTTAAACCCTTACATTTTTCAGTTTATGTTAACTGGAGAAAAAGCTGCTAGCTCAACTATTTCCATGGCCAACATACAACTGCCGAACCATGTGTTTTGTTTCCACACTACACACGTGTATCTGACACACATGACCCAAAACAGGGGCATGCCAAGGAGACACATCTGGCAGCAGTGCCCTAGGTCAGGACAGGGGGAGAGTTCTGCACCTAGCGAAGCCACAGAGGGGTCCCATCGACTGCAGCTCTTTGACCGCGGTCCCGCACATGCAGGCTGTCCATTTTATGCTTTCATAAAGAATTTCATCATCAGGAAGCCAGTATTTTCATGTCAGCTTTGTTTATGTGCTTAATAATTACTGCTATAATGCACAGTTTTGTGCTTAAGCTTGTTTCTACTCTGGCATAAGAATTTTGACATAAAATGATCTGAGCATCCACCTTTAAGTTGCTAAGAACTCCCCTAAAAAAAAGTGTCCAAGCTTCTTGGAAACATAAGGTAAAAAATATCTATTCTTTACACCATTCAGTGCAAGCAAACAATTACAGAGGAATTAAGGTAAATTGTGCATCACAAACTAGTTTTATCAATGAATGGTGCAAAAGCAGCTTTCAGTAAAAAATGGCTGCGTCAGCGTTGCTTAGCCAGAACACGATCCACAAGTTCATATTTACAATTAACTGACTTGACCCACATGGCCTTGGCAAGCATCTTCTAAGCGCATTTGTCTTAAATGACGTGTTACAAGCGCCCTTATTTCTTTGATTCTTGAAGTTCAATACCTCCTGAAAACACTTAGTGACAGCCAAGACGCGGTTCTTGCATCAGTAAAATCCTTCCAGAAACCTAAGGCAGCCACATGAAAGGAAGAAAGCTACAGGAAAGTTGTGGTTTTAAAAAATTCATCTGGTACAATTACTTAGCTAGATTAATTTACTGCTGCATTGTACTCCACTGCTTTCCTAAGAAGTTACCCTGCAGATTTATGATGCTAAGCTTGGGCATCAACATTATCCAAATAAGTCATATTAACCAGACATCAAAGACCCAATGATGAGCACATATACAACTTAATACCTTCTCAGGACAACAAGCTCCTGGAAAAGAGCTAAGGTAGAAGAGCAGCAGACTGTCAGCTTACTTGTCTCTGGGCAGCCTGTCTTCCTTCCAAATTCTTTGGAATTAGAGAGAAGGAAAGATGTCCCAAAGCAAAGTCAGCTTACAGGGAATTAATCATTCCTTGTCATTCCATTAGAAGTGCCCAGACACTAAACTCGGTTATGTTTATACACAAGATTTTTTTGCTGAGAGGTATTTTATATGGATAACAGCAGTATTTGCATCTTTCACAACTGTGAAATAAATCAAAGGGCACCATTATCTTGTACGTAAACTTTATAAAAATGCTTACAAGCTGCATACAATGAGGAATCAATTGGCAATCCCAGGATTCTTGCATTCTTTGCTAAAAAACATTTCTCAATGCAGCCACAACTTGTTCAGTAGAATTAAATACAGATCAATGTAAAATAGAGCACTTAAATATACACCATAACTCTCAGAGACCATTTTAAGGCATTTTAAGTATTCCCAAACTG
>JAUBNY010000208.1:6634510-6647927 GCA_032275445.1 Crypturellus soui
TTTTTTTTAAATGGTGCTTTACATTTAAGTAACTTCTCAGAACACAACACAGCTGACAAAATGCAAGGCTTTGCTCTCAAGAAGCATTTTAAATGCCCTGAGAACCGCAAGGCCCAAGTCATTTCATGTCTCCTTGCCAATAAACAATCTGCCTTTCACAGCTGCTCTGCACCGAGTCGCCCGGCTCATCCGCGGTGCGAGTTTTCTTCAGGCACGGATCAATAACTCCCCACTGCACATCAAAAACCCTCTTCCTGCAGACTGCCGCTGCCCTCACTGCACCCTGGGCCTCAGCTCATCCTTATGGCAAGCAGTAATTCAGAATCACACACATTAACCTCCTCCAAGCACTGGTATGGCTTTGTTTGCTACACTAAAACACACGTGGGCTGGGAAGTGTAACTAACTCTAGGGCAGACACGATAAATTTCCACCACGTTCCTAGCTCAGCAGGGTGCTGTGGATCGCGTGACTCGTAGAGGCTCCATGCAGACATGCTGGACCCAAAAGCAGGGCCTGTGGCACTGGACGTCTCACGCGTCCTGCTCCATCATGTCCCCAAAACCCGGAGCACTTGGGGAGCCTCTGCCACACAGCAGCCCCTTCCTGATACCTCACAACAAACCTTTGGAGGCACAGCAAGCTTCACACCGAGCTCCGCATGCACTGAGTGGGGCCTCTGTGTTGTCCTTGAAACAGGCTGAATTACTCAGGAAGAAGGCGCTTTTCCCCCCCACATTTCCATCATATTTTTCTCACATTCTCCCTCACAGTACTCCCAGGGCTCTTGGGCACAGTTTGCGCCCTGGGCAGGCAGCTCTGATGCCCAGCGGGCAAACAGCTCCATCACAGCGAGACCGGAGCACCCAGCAAGATCCCCCCAAGCGCCAGCACGGCCTGGCGTCACCATGCGAGCTCCATCGTCCTCCTCTTTGCAGTGTACCCACCAGGCAGTCACCCAACAGTAATTTTAACAGAGATCCTTAAAGATCTTTTCCTCTTCCCTTCTGTGAGCTTATTTTTGTTCCTTTTCCATTTTGACCAAATGCAGAAATCTGCTAGCTTCTAGGCTATCCAAAAAGGAACAAAATAGCTTCCAAAATTCACATTTAATGATTAAGAATATGCATACAGACTGAAACATCAGCCCTATCTATCAAATAAATAAATAAAATCAGGTTTCTGGGAAGAAGCTACTCCCAGACGGCTACTGCTGACCCTCAGACTGTGTAGTTTTGGGCAGCAGCAAAAAAGTCTCATTTGATTTAAAGGACTTTTATTCAGAAACCACGAATCTGACCTGCAAAAGGACTTGCAAGAGAAGGAACTAAAGCTCAGGAAGCCCACGATGGGTATATCTAAGAGTAGATCTCTTAGCAGGAGATCAGACCAGCTTTTGCAGGCTTCTCAAGCCCTGATTACCAGGGTGAAAAACCATCTTTTCTTTATCTCTTTTGAGATATCTCTTTAGAGATAAAGAAAAACACCAACTATGAAGAAGATTTTGGGTCATGACAGGTTCATGTTATTGTGAACTCTGTGTCAAGAATTTTAATATGATTTCAGAACAAGGGGCAAATCATGCTCAGCCCTCAAAGGCCATGTCCCTGACCCCAGTGCACAGGTTTGGGCTCTGCTGATAGTCCCAACTCTTTCAAAGGCACAACAGTAAAGTGCTCTGCTTCGACTCAGATTTTGAGACCTGCTACCCAGTTATTAAAGGAGGAAAAAATAATAATAAAAAAAAGATTTTCCACCTGCCGTTGTCTACCTACAGAATGTTCTCTTTCTTTTCAGAGCTTTCCCTGTACTAAATTCCTGTTTTGCTAGTATCTTTTAGTAGTCTCAGATGTGCATCTCCTCTCTGTGAGGTATGCAATGCAATTACTTCCTCAGCTTTTGTCTTGGATGAAAAACAAGGCAAAAAATGCCCCAACACTTAACCAGAGGTATGTGAGACCGTTATGTGCCACCGTTATCTTTTTAAAACTAAAACGATCTCTGGAAAGTTGCACCATGAATTTTCAAATCCTTCCCCACAACTTGAGCAACTAACTAGTGGCTAGGAGAGAGAAAAAAAGAGGGGAAAAAAGCACACTAAAATATTCAACTTTGTGCTTAGTTAAAGTGTGAATCAGTGACTTTTCTCTCCGTGAGAACGGCCGGCAAGAGTGGTTTGAATACCAAACATGGTATTCAGTTTTTGTGAGCCTTTCTGCTGCTTAAATCCCTGCAGTTAACTGCATATTTACTCCCTGCTGCCCTAAAGAACAACCTTGTCTGTCTGCACAAACACTATTGTCTGAAAACAAGGTAATCAAATATTAAAACAAAAACCAAGCTACCCCCTAACCAAGCCCTCTACATAGTTACAGGTGGCCTTTGAGAGAGCATCAGCTTTTGCATCTACTCAAGGAATCAAGATTTTGCAGAACCAAACAAGTAGTCTGAGTCTTTCTCAAGACTGATGACCGCAGATGTTGCCACCAACAGAACTGAGGTTTTACATAACTGCCATTTGCCCTTCCTCCAGGCAAAGACACTCAAGCTCTCAAGTTATAAAGATCATTAATCTTAGTAGACCCGAAAGACTTCCAGCATTGAGCATATCTGCCTACTTCCTACACTAGGGTATGGGTAAAACCTCAGAAAATCATGGAAATGCCTGCTTTATCAACCCATGGAGAAATACCACCTAACAGATCAAGCCAAACTATGGTACAAGCAAGGCTTTAGAAGTATATTAAAAACAAAGAGAGGAATTATAAACATGGTACAAGCTTTTAGTAGTATCTTACATATCTGATATATGCAGCAAGAACCCAGATGCAAAACTGAATAAGCACGTTAACCATTCGCTCTCCTGGAATCAAGTACGGTCCCAAACTAGGTCACGGAGGCTTATATGGGGAGGTATAGTTAGACATCTTGATATTTATTTGGAAACTTAAGTGTGCAAAGCACCACAGAAAGTGCCAGGATAATCTGTTCACATGCCAACTTCAAGACATAAGTTGATGTTAACTTTTCCAGAAATTTAACACTCTGTGACTTACTAGTTTCCCAAGAAAAAGGCTGAAGAGTGTAAAACATGTAAATGTCTAAATCACCTCTTGTTATAAAACTACTGTGTATAATTTCACAAAAGGAAGAGAGGAGACCAGATTTAAACCTGCAGGATATCTATTGCTAACCTCATAGCTATAGCAGAGCCTCATAACTAGCCAGACTTTCAAAGGAGCAAGAGGGAGAAGTATTACAAATTCATACCTGATAGAAATGTGGCCAGAATGTACTGATGGCAAGTTCCGCCTTCACCCATCCTTCCGTTACAATCCCTGACACATTCCATATGGGATTGCCCTGTGGTCCACCGTTCACCTTCACATAGACATTCAGAGAGCCAGGACTGGAACGATCTCTGCTGGATAAGTAATAGTGGAAGTCGATGCAATGGGTGTCATTTTCCTTCAGTGTAGGCAAAAGCAAGTGGGCTTTCTGCCCAGATGCCCGTCCAGAGCTGTTTACCATCATGAAGGAGCCTATAGACAGCAAAGGGAAAATGGAAAGAGAAGAAAAAGGGGTTTTTGTTTGGCTCTTTCAACAAAAGCAGTTCCATCAAAAACACAAGCGATTCTTCAAAAGCCAGAAAATGAAACATTCTCCTGGAAAACTCAAACTAGCTATTTTATGTTAGTGGTTAGGTAACAAAAAGAAAGGATATTAAAATTACAGGCTTGAAATACAAACAGATTGAGGGCCAACTACCACTGCCATAATTATATAATTTAAAAAACAAATAAAAAAACTGTTTTGCTTGTATTATTTTATAACCTTATAATAAAACAGTCGCTCTAAACAGAATCACATCCGCAGTTAAAGCAGCAGCACAGCTCTCCCAGCGCATTTCCACTTTCCTCCTTTGCCAGGGGCACATTCCAAACACAAGAATGGAGTGGTGGCATGAAGCCTCAGCTGGGGGAGGTCTCCATGCACCTACTTGGTGCCAGTCTCCATCTGCTAACCCTGCATCTTGGCTCTATCAGCTTTCGAAGGGTGCAATGCGTTAACATAACCCTAATTTTCGGAATCCAGATGAATTAGACTTGTTAGCAACATCGCAGGCAGAAATAATGCAAAAAGGACAATAATACTTCTGGGAAGGAAATACAGGCTGGATTTACGTAGGGAAATATATACACTCAGGCAACTGATGAGTTTGTTAACCCTGGGGCTTGCAGCGTATTAACCACAGCGCTGGATGTCGAACTCGTGTTTGGATTCATCAGGCAGTTATTTTGCAGCACGTTGCGTCTCGACTCATCTCTTCACAGATGCATCAAGGTGACAAATGTTAGCAATAAGGAAAAACATTATGAGAGTTATTTGATTCACTTCTGTTTAAAGGCGCTACTTTATGTGTGTGCAGACACAGAGAGAAAAAGCTGAAGGAAAAACTGAGGGATGGGAGAAAGAATCCGAGTGTCAGCAGCCAGGCATGATAATTTTTAATCAAATGCAGCCCTCTTGACATTTCTCAGTTCTGCTGCTGCCACCAAGTCATGCTACAGACGTGTTTCTCTGCTGGCCTCTTGCAGTTCACAGAAGATTGAGTTTGAAAAGGCTTGCCCTACTCCAACCTATTGACTTTCCCTATTCCATGCTAGAGTAGTGCGGCAGACTCTCAGATGAGTCAGATAAAAAACCCGCTCAGCACAGTGGAGAGCTGTATATTCCAAATTTGTATCAACAGACACCAACAAGCTTCTCCCACAGAACTGTTTTCTTTTTTTTGCTGTGTTTACATGATACATCGGCATTTTGTAAAGGACTGCGAAGCTCAGATGCAGCAGAAGGAAGTCGATCTTTCATAAAGAAATCAGACGCTCGAGAGACCTCGGAAAACTCGAGCACAATGCGAGCCCAGCTGGGGAAGAGGGTTTGCTAAGCAAGATGAAAAGCTACAGGCAAGACGCTTTCGGGCAAGTCTGTCTTTCATCTTGGTATGTTGAAAATAAAAACAGCCCCAAATCAAGAAACTCTCAACTCTTTGAGAAATTTAACAGCAGAATCCAAACTTTGCAATTTCTCACTAATAACCAAAAAGCAAAAGATATAGTTAAGTGTTCCCTTTTGATCTAATTCTGCTTCCAAATAATCACAAAGCGCCCTTATTCAATTAAATGAGAGAAGCTTTAACAGACTACTGTGTGTGCATATATATATTAGCCCAAATATACATATATTATGACAAAATCACAGAATGGTTGAGGTCGGAAGGGACCTCTAGAGATCACCTAGTCCAGCCCCTGCTCCAGCAGGGACACCCAGAGCAGGGGCACAGGGTGGCATCCAGGTGGAATGGGAAGGTCTCCAGAGCAGGAGCCTCCACAGCCTCTCTGGGCAGCCTGTGCCAGGGCTCTGGCACCCCCACAGGAAAGAAGTTCTTCCTCACATGGAGATGGAACTGCCTGTGTTTCAATTTGTACCCATTACCCCTGGTCCTGTCACTGGCCCCCACCGAGTTTGTCCCCATCCTCCCTACATTCTCCCCTCAGGTACTTGTACATATTGATCAGATGTCTCAGTCTTCTCTTTCTAGGCAAAACAGGCCCAGCTCGCTCAGTCTTTCTTCATAAAATAGACACTCCAGTCCCTTAATCATCTTTGTGGCCCCATGCTGGACCCTCTCTAGAAGCTCCACATCCCTCTTGCCCTGGAGAGCCCAGAGCTGCCCCCAACACACCAGGTGCCTCCCCAGAGCTGGGCAGAGGGGCAGGATCCCCGCCCTGGCCCTGCTGGCAACGCTCCTCCTGCTGCAGCCAGGTGCCCATTGGTCTTCCTGGCCATGATATATATAATAACCCAAATAAACCAAAAATTTGAGAAAATGAACTACTTCAAGGTATCATCAGAAAGCACAACTGCCAACAGCGGAGGCTGGATGCCCTGGTTCCTAAGACTAAACATGTCACACACTTCCATGATCTTTGACTGCACACACCGTCTGCCTTGTTTACCTTTATAAGTGAAGTAAGAATGATACTACTCCCCTGCTACGGACCGAGGAGGGAAGGCACTACAACAAATGCTGAGTAACAGTGGTAGATTTTGTCCCCAATGCAGGAGTATATAATTGCTATGAAGAGCACTGCCTGCAGCATTTTAATGACACGGAGAGAAGTAGCACAATATGAATGGAGACAACTTGTACATCTGCCGGGTCTCAGATTCAAGGATGAGGACAGCCAATTAAATAAGTCAGTAAAGAAAAGCAGAGCTCTGGTACATCCACACATTTTTTACCAAGCGACTGCAACAGTGGGTAGGAACTCAAGAAAACTGGTTTCTGCTCTATTGCTGACTAGATCATGGGCAAACTGTTTCGCTTCTGGGTGTCCTTCATCTCTTTTATACTTAGATTATAAAAGGATTTCTACCCTAAAGAGCTACTCTGAAGCTGCACTGTGTCTAACACAATAGGGTCTTGAACCACACTAGGGTAGGCGAGTGTTTCAAGATAAGAAAAGTTAGGGAGTATTTCTCTTTTACAGATTCATGTATAAAAATAATGATTTTTCCTCTGGGAGAAAAACATCAGCTTTATATAAAGTTCAAAGCAATAATTACATTTTTATTTTTTGCCACCCACAAAAAATGAATCACAGGCTGCTCGCAGCTCCACAATGGCCCTTTGTGCAACTGCTAAGCATCTAGAAGAGTCTGGAGCCACCTTTTAGCAACCGGCACAGCAGCAACACGTAAAATACCACTGCTCCAAAAAAACACAGAATAACTACATTTTACTGTTATTTTGCTGCAAGAATAATCTTATAAACTTAGTAATTGCCATATTCTGTCTATGAGCATGGGGCACAGGGTGGCATCCAGGCGGGTTTGAAGATCTCCAGAGAAGGAGCCTCCACAGCCTCTCTGGGCAGCCTGTGCCAGGGCTCTGGCATCCTCACGGGAAAGAAATTCTTCCTCACATGGAGGTGGAACTTGTACCCATTATTACTTGTCCTATCACTGGCCACCACAGAGAGGAATGTTTTGTTATTATTAACTTTTTTTTTTCCTTTGAATATAATAAGTCCAGGGAAAAAAAATCTCTATGATGTCTCTAGTTAAATCTTGGTAATAGGCACTATTTGATGCAAGGAAAACATGAGAAGTTTCCACTTGCAGTGCCTATCCATCAGAGGAAGCCTCTCACACCTTGGTTAAACACATTTTTTTAATCTTCTGCCTGTTGCACGTTCCTGACTTCCACAGAGGCTTCACAGAGCAGCTTCCCCCAAAACACCTTCCCTGGCCAGACATGATGCCCTTGAGGCCACTATCAGCAGCGGGTTCAAACATCCAGGTTTAAACACTATTGCTGATAAAGGGTAGAACACATCTGTTCACAAAATGTAGTTGCTGAGAATAAATTATACCCTGTACGAGACACACAGACTTCCAAAATAGAAGTTGAACAACTTTATCATTTTTCTTTCCCCAGCATGAGCTCGTTGGGAGATCCACCAGGATCATCCAGAGGTTGCCCCACACACCCCAAAGTCGCACAACCAAGGGACTCCATGGGCCTCTTAGCGGTGGGTCTGAGACCCCAATTATTCTTACCAGGAGAAAAAAAATAATAATAATTCAGAGAAGCCTTTCTTTCCTTATTATCTTGCATAAAATCTGACATATTGTGATTCGGAGTTTGACAGCCTTCTTTAGGCTGAATGCAAAATTAAACCTGATGAGAGTTATTCTCAATTTATAGGTCTATATGTGCAAATAAAGGAGGTACAATCAGGTCTGACACCAACAAAACACTTGTCACATTTTTTGCTCCTGTATAAAGAAGCAGGGAATGAATTAGTGTGTCACAAATGGAAATCATTGATCGATGCATGACTGAAGGCCTCTTAAATGTCTCCAGGTAGGAATCTAAATAAAACAAAAGGCTATCTTGGACAAATTCTTTTATTTAGAGCACAATACATTCTATTTTGAATAATAACAATAATAATAATACCAATAATAATCATTGAACTAAAAAAGAGCTTGAAGGGAGTTCGTCAAGTTGCATAAAATCGTAGATTTATTCCACATAGAAGTATATGCTTGTTAAAGCAGCCAGAATATTAGCCCATTTAATTTAGTGCTCCTAGATCAACAGGTTAGATTAATTAATATCCTGCTGGCTCTGCCAGCTTCCTGAAGAACCAAAAATAAACCTGCTATGCTCATATCAGTCAGAAACAAGGAGGAAGGGAAGATGGTAAATAAATTCATTTTTAAAAATCCGTTCAAACGACAGGGAACATAAAATGGCACTCTCTCCTAGTTATTAAACATACCACTGAAAATTGGGGAATTAAACCATGAAGTGCTCTCTAGCTGGCCATAAATTTCAATTTTTCCCCTGCTTGGTGCATAATGATGCCTTGATAAGCCTCCTATTATTGATGCATCTGCAACATATATCCTCTTTTTGGAGTTGAAATGCTACTCTGTAGCAGATGGTGGCTATTGTGTTTACACATCAGCACTTTATGATTGCATTTTCTCACGTCTGCAGTAAAAAGAAAGCCGTAATTGAGTTTTTAATGGCGTTGCACATTGTTCATTAAGATTACATGAGTGTGTTCTGACAAATGACAGCTGAAGAAATGAGCCACTGAGAACCCCTCATGATCACCAGACAGACCTCAGTTGATGCTGCTTCACTGCTGGCTTTGAAGAACTGTGCTGTTTAAAAGTGAAATTATAGCAGCCGTTAAAGACTGAATGTAAACTTGAGGAGAATGCTGTCAAAACGCTTGACTGCAAAATGAGACTTCTGAAACACAAAAAAGCAAAATCAGGTACAGATCGTCCTTTTAAATAACAAACTCCTTCCAAAACTACAGGAATGGGCTTTCCACCAGCTCCATCAGGTGCATGAACATGTGTTGCAGACACAGTTTTGCTCATTTCATTTATTTTTCCAACAAATTAAGCACTGGGCACCTGACACCGTTCTGGTAGAACAAAGAGCCCTAGCATTGCTCCGGCTGGAAGGGACCTCGGGAGGTCTCTAGTCCAACCTCCTGCTCACAGCAGAGTCGGCCACGAGATCAGAGCTCCCACTCAGGCCTTTATCCTCTTGGGTCTTCAAAGAACAGAGACTGCACAAGCTCTCTGGGCAAGTTAAACTGTTAAAATATTTAACCGTCCTCATGGTTTTGCCTTATACCCAGACCAAGCCTCTGGTTTCAGTTTATGCCATTTGTCTCTAACCCTCTAGCCAGGGGCTGCTGTGAGGCATCCTAAAGCAGTCCCAAGCCTTTAAAGTGAAGTCCCCTCAGATGTCCTGGGAAATCCTCTGCATTGCCTCTGAAAGTCAAATGCAACAACAGAACCTGCTCTACTCTTGTTCTTTCCACTTTGTCCAACTCATCCAATGGATGCGCAGGTATCACTTACTTTGCAAGAGTGTTCTGTCTCTTTCCTGGTATCCCACCAAAGACTGGCATTAGGGTCAGTCCCAGTCCCTGTAGAATGACCAGTGAGTCAGAAGCAGCAGCGCAAAATAAGTCCCTTATCAGGAGACATTTTTACAGAAGGTGAGTTCAAAAGAAATACACACGTACCTCAGTGAGTTAAGCAAGCTCATGCCTTCTCTATAAGCTTCTCAAATGTGACTTTTCACACATCTTTTGATAAGGCACACATTTTATAATATTCTCAGTGAATCTTAATGCCACAGAACAGATAACACAAAGTATCTGCACTAAGTGTGAACCAAAATGCTTAAGGATAATGTAAGAAAAAAGGCCATCTACCTCTGCACAGGGTTTCCAGGAGTGACATGACTATTTTCAAAGGGAAAAGGACCTTTTGGAGTGCAAAATGCTGCTTCAGCTTGACACCTGTTCTTGGAACTTTTTTAAGCCAAAGGCTGCAGCCCTCCCTTCCATGCTCAGCCACAAATGAATCTTCCCTTTGGAAGTCTGAGTCACTTCATCTTTTTCTTTGAATAATACACTGTGCCAACAGGTTCTACAGTCTGATTATGCATTGGGGGAAAAAATAGAGTATTTCTAAGTCCTTGCTTAAGCTGCTGCCACCTAATTTGTATTCTTATTTTATGAAAAGTTACGAGTATCCACCTGCTTCAACACTTTTCTCATTTTTATATCCCCATGCCTCATACTTCCATATAACTCTGCAAGCTTCTGCCTGATACACCACGGACAGCAGTGCCTGCACAAACTCCAAATTAAACAAGGTGTATCTCTCAGTTGCTATTCCTTTTTCAAATATTTGTACAAAATCAGGCCCCTGGGTTTTATTTCTCAAATGCAGGCCGTATAGAATTAATCTACCAGTGAATTAAAAAGCTCGAGCCACAGATAAATATGAATACAAGCTGCAAGTTGAATTCAGTAAAATTCGTGACGACAATTCATTCGCTTGGGAGACTGTCAGATAATAAGACAACATTTTTTAAAGATACCGTCTTTTTTATTTGTAAAGAGTTTTTCTTCTGAAAATCTATGCCATGAAAAGAATTATGTTTTCCTTTGTAAGAAAATCTTCTCTGGGAATAAGGCTTATCCCACATGACTTTAGTGACTGCAAATATTTGCTGTAATTATTTAAAGGAAGCGAGGATTGTGCCATAAATACTTTCCCTGAAATACTGTGTGTGTGACAAATTCCAGTTTACACCTTTCGCAGTGTCCTTGGGAGAAGGGATGTTTGCAGCTTTCATTTTATAATAAAACCAAGTAATTACAAGGCACAAAGCCCTGAAATAAGGAAAGCAGGTTTCCCGCAGTTTCATAATTGCAAACTGTAGACTTCTTCATCGATTCCACTGATTGAGCCACAAATGATGGCAGGCGCTTTCAGTGGCATCCGAGGCGCCGTTACAGCAAATCACAGGTATTACCCAACTACACTCCTTTTACAAACGCCTTTCAAGGAGCATTGAAAGATGCCGATAACCTAGCAGCGGCCTTCAGGCAAGTGACACATTCCTTTTAGTCACTCCTGAGCTACTCAGGTGGGTAACATCTAGCGCAGGGGGTTAACTTTCAAAACTGGAATCATCGAACTACCCTCAACAGAAGAAAGAAGCATTTCTCCTGAATCCCAAAAGAAGAAGAAAAAAAGTTTGTGTGTTTTAATAACACACTGGCAGATCCAAGGCAATAAACTGTACCCGGTACCCGTACCCAAACTACTGTTAGTTTCAGGGTGGAAAATCAGCACCAGTAAAGTCAAGAAAATCAGCAAAGGTTAAACAAACGTCTGCATAGATTGTGAATACAGCAACAAAATATAACTACACTTATGACAGCCCAAAAGCTTAAGCCAGAGCTTCAGGAGCTTCCCAAGAACATTCACATGTGGCAGTTCTAGACTACAGTGGGGATGACATAGATGGTTATCACCTCCTCTCCCTGGCCACTGCCCAGCTTATCTCTACAATTGACAGTTATCTCTTGAATTTTCTTCATATGTATCATAAATACTTTTTTAATAAAACAGGGACCACCACAGCCCAATGCCCAGGTTTGCTGAGGAACCAGAGAGGGCAGCGTGCTGCAGATTCAGAAACAATTACGTAAATCTCAGCAGTGAAAATGTTTTTAACAGAGTCGCTGCCAGCACTCAGTGCTGCAAAGGTCACTGCTGTAGTATGCTTTCAGACTGTCCCTATTCCATACTTATATATAGGGTATAAATCACTTGGTCTTATTAATCATTTACAATGGATGAAAATTCACACTAAACCTGAAAATTATGAACAACTTCCATTGCTTTTCAACTCCAGTAGCTTGACAACTCCATCCTACTAATCATTACCTTAAACTTTGGTAAACAGTAGGCTTTATTTAAGTTTTGGTTATTGAACTAGCAAATAAATAGAGTAAATGGTCCTACATCAACACAGCATCTTTGTCTACAGACATTGCAAAAAATCACAATTCTTAGCATGCCAGGACTTTATTACATAGCTGAGCCTTGAAAGCAAAAGTCAATACAAATGGGATGCAGAAGCACTAGCCACGCTCCCTTCAAAGCCTCTTGCAACCTAACCTCCTAACTTTTAGAGGCATCACCTGAATGCTCTGGAATCAGCAGAATGATGCCGAGGAACCTCCTCATCTGCTCTAATCTGTGGCATGAAACTGCTGCCAATTCTTTCCTCTCTCACAGAAATAGCAACGTTTCTGTAAGCAGCCTCCATACACATCCTTCAAAAAGAACTGATCAAGTTTAGTCCAATTACTTGTATAAAGATCATCATTTATGAATAGATACTAAAGATCTCTCTCACAAGGAATTGCTAAGAAGAAATGAGTTTGAAAGTAATGACTAGTAAAGACTTTCCTGAAAAAGCAAATGTATTATGTGTGTTCCCCATAGGTCTGATTTCAAATATGGTATTTATCTGAAAAATTCAATTCCACATCCTGTTAAAACACCATCGCCAAAATAAGAAAAACTCTCCAACCACATGGACACAGGCTCAAGAAAACCTTGATTTAAGTTGGTGATTACAAGCAATTAAATAATGATATCACTTATTTACATCTACAGCAATAGCAACCAAACAAGGAAGCAGACAGCAAGACATTACAGATGTCAAAGCTCTGGCATCTCTTGGTATGTCATGATACCATGACACGAATTGTCTAATAACACAATTATTTTCAGTCTATTCTGTATCGTCTAGATACAGTAGTCGATCAATTAAGACTTAACAAGGGTCCTTTTGCACAATACTTTTTGTTCTCTACTTCTATTTTCCATTCATCTGCTCCAATTTTGAACATTTTTTTTCCTTTTTGCCTACCTTCTATTCTCTATATACAGTTTAAATGATGAAGTATAGAGGTTGCAATCACAATTCTTCCTTACCCGTCCCTCTCAAGGATGTCAAATCATACTACTGGGTGCCACTTCTCCTGTGAGAGGGGTACAGATGGTTAATAATGAAGTTTAAACTGTGTTTCTCAGTTTGGATACTCTAATATCTCTGAGTGCTGCTAGAACCACCTGGTAACCCTAGATTCTCAAACATCAACGTGCCTCAAATGCCACAGAGAAAGCTGGGTGTTCACAGCCTCTTGCTAAGTTTAGGGCATACTTCTTAGGCTCATGCATTTCATTAAAACTTACATAAAATCTAAATTGAAAGGTCAGTTGGACCTAAGGGTTGAACTACTCTGGACTCTCAGACACTCCAGAATCACCTTTACCGTCAACAAGCCACCAGGTAGAAACTGTCTGGGAAAAACCTCAACCAGCTGGAATGTAGATTGGGCTCCAAGTAGTTCAAGTACAGATTCATTGTCAATATATTACTGGACTTTTGGCTTGTTTAATCATTAAAGATAAAGGGTTGAAAAACAGTTTTACTTAT
>JAUBNY010000208.1:6669167-6681388 GCA_032275445.1 Crypturellus soui
CACATGTAAATAGATCAAATACTGTCTCCAGGACAGTCAACCACACAACAAAATCCTACGTCAGTAAAGAACGAAAGGAACTAGGAGCCATCCTACCAGGTGAGCCCCTGCCCTACTGAAAATAAAGCAGCTGAACATGAGGGTTAAGTCAAATTCTGCTCATTTAATTTGTACGATGGACTGTATTTGGGCGCATGCCCTTGCTCAGCTGATGCTAACCGTTGCTTTTTCCTGTTTCCAGAGCCAAAACCTCAAAAGCAGTGAGGCTGGCGGGGCTCTGTTCCAGCAAAGGCAGGAGTGCAGGTTTCCTCCCAGCCACATTCTGCTTTACCCACCTCCCGGCTCAAGCCCGCGCTCATCTCGGGCTCTGCAAATGGCTGCGCTCGCCACAAATCGCAGGGGAGATCTGGGTCCCCGTGAAGAAAAGGACAAATTTACAACTCGGCAATTACTCGTAGGATATTTACCCTAATTTCGCAACACACAAATGTTTTCAGTGACTTGAGGCAGATTGTTTGGCTAATAAGAGATGCAAACTGTCAGGAAATGGCAAAAGGCAATTAGTAAATCACTATCTCTTTTGTAATCACTGATGAAATTTCCAGATTTTTTTTTCTTCCATCCCCCACTGCACACTTCCACAAACAAGACATTACCTCGAAAATGAATGCAATTAATTATATTAGCTGAAGCTTTTAGAGCAGAATGGCTTCTCATTTACATTCCTAGCAGAATTTCAGTAAGATTACTGCAACGTTGATTGACTGGTGCTGTGCTTATACCAGCATCCCTCCCTCCCCCAAAAAAAGGGCTTTTTAATATTCATTTAGGGATTTTTAGAGCTTTCATATCAGTATAACTGTAGCCACCAGAATAGCATCATATTGCCTTGGCAATTTAGGCTAAAAGCAAATAATTACAATAGAAATGCTTATACTGTCCTGGTTAAGAGAGATTTTACAGCAAACTTTCAATTAGAGACAGCAACCTGAAGGCCACAGTGATTATGCATTTATTTCTGAAAACATAATCAGTTTGTAAGAACATTATCATTTGTGCTGTGAGGAAAAGTGCACGTTTGTGTTTGGATCACAGGCTGAGGCACGAGGCAATGACAAAAACATTGACTGCAAATTTCAGTACAACTTCTACAGCTCTGCTAATTCCACTGCAGAATTTCTTTTCTCTCGTAGCTGCACAAGGAGGCTCAGCCTGGCCCAAGTGTCACAACCCGGAGGGGTACAAAAGGGACCAGCGACTTTCCTTAACCCAAGCAGTGAGACACCTCCACAGCCAATGGATTTCCAAGAGTAAATGTAGGTAAACTGAAAAGGCTTAATCAATGTCCTAAGAACACTTATTAAATAAAGTAGGGAATAGGCTCTAAGTTTTTAACATTTTCTCTACTAAAAGCGTAGCTTTCGTGCTCGGGGAAACAGTTTGCCACAGCCCTCTGAATTCTGCACAGGCTACTACGTTGTACGTTTATCACCCCGAGGCATCCTGCTCAGATCTCATTTCTGAGGTTAGTTTAAGATTTTATATATTTTCATCATCAAATGAGGTATTACTGATTGCCTCTACCTCTGGAGCAGTAGAAAAAAAATGTGGTGGAAAAGCAGGTGAGAGGATTAGATTTGGTATCTGAAGAATAAAAAGGATGGTGTGGGAGAGAATCGCTGGACCAACTTCCACTTGAAGAAACAGCAAGTTTCAGGTGAAGCATTTAGAAACATTGCTAGCTTGTTTTCTCCCACAAATGAAGATTAGGACGAGTCCTTCAGAACATCTGACACAATACTTTGTCTTACTGTGTGTGATCTCTGTTTCAGAGGAAGGATATTGGTGATTCATCTGTTTCTTCAATCTCTCTCGTGCAAAAGGAAATGGGAAGCTAAAGAGGCAGCTCATAGAACATGAAAGCCAAAAAAATTCCCAGTGTATCAGTGATGCTAAAAAAGCTGTCATGGATCATGGATCCAATCTACATGATTTTTGAGCAGTGCAGACCTGCCTTTGTACCAACACCAAGATTTTCACTAAACATTTTGATCTCTTTTTTTAGGGAGATGTCTGAGAAGGACTAAACGTAAACTAAAGCCTAAAAACCGCAGGCACCTGATACACAGAAACAAGACCAGAACAGATATGAAGCTGCAATCTGAACCTATACTTGTCAGGGTAACAGATAAAATCATATCTTAAAGATGAAATCAAGCGAAGCTTTTCCCATAACAGATTGAGTATCTCCAAAATGGGTATGAAGACAGAAGAGCACCTGGAATGCAGGGAGCGCGATGCACTGAAGTTCTCAATTCGATACAGTCATAAACCCCAATCTGGGTAAGCAAATTTAACATACTGTTCCCCGTGCCCTCCACTCCGTGTTATTCCACGGATTGTTGATTCTCACCCCATGCCCTACTCAGGCTGCACTGCAGGGCTGCCATGAGCCCTCCCAAACACTGTCACAAGACGCTTCTCTTAGCAAGGCCATGGGCTCCTGCTGGGATCTAAAGACACAGGAGAACAGCAGGCCTGTAACTGAAGTCCTGCTGGGTTTTATTTTGCAGAAGACAGGCAATGTCTGTCCCACTGCCACATGGAACACGATCAAAAAAAACTGCAAAAAAAAAAAAACTGAAGAAAAAAAAAAAAAAACAGAACAGATTGCTTATTTCTTGCATGGGAAACTTTGGAAAAAATAAAGCAGAGCAATCACTAAAAAAGCCTGTAATTTTTCAGATATGTACTATAGTTTTGAAACTGTCTTGACCAACACTGTGCACTTTTTTCTTGCTAAAATCTCTAGATTTCTTGACAAGGCAGCACTCACACCAGGGCTGCAGAGTAGGGAGGAAGATGGAAGCAGAGATGAAAAACTCTAATAATTGAACGTCTGGAGAGTCTGAGGCATTGCCTGGAGGAGGGAAAAAAAAAGGTGGCTGTTATAAAAGTGTCAGATATGAAACTGTCTTAAGAGCCAGTACTGGTGATCTGACTGAAAACCCTAGTTTAAAAGCAGAGTGAATCTGTTTTGGAGGAAGATTAGTTTAAGAGCCCTGAGGTACTGGTCTAGATTGTGACCAAGTCAATTAGAGGGAGAAATCTGGTACAACCACTCAAAGCTTTGAGATGCTTCTTACCTTGTGTGTTAGAAGCTCAAATATTTGGAAGAAAAAGGCTTCCTGTCAAACACACAGCTGAAGCATACACAAATTAACAGTTTGAAGAGAATAGATTACTAAATAGATTGCTAAAACACACCAAAAGCCTTAAAAACTAAACAAGTTGACACAATTCCTGTGTTTTCACAAATCAGGTCAAATATATATCCTTGCAAACCACCCTGCCCAAAAATATCGGGGATAGCAGAAGCCCCGTGTGTAACAGCACTTATTTTATCGTGGGTTAGTTATAGCTCAGCCTGCTTCCCTGGTTTGGAGCCGCACACTAATTAATACAATCAGAGCCCAAAGTTTCAGCAATCTCCCAACCACGTTCATTAGCATCTTCTGCTGAGAGACCTGATAAAGTTCAAAGCTTATCTTGGAGCCCGCGTGCTCCTGGTTTGCTCAGGGCAGCAGTGGCCAAGCGATCTCCCTTCTTCTCAAAGAGCAAAATTAAATTACATTAACTCATCTTCTCTCCCTTGCAGAATTCAGACCGTGCTATGAAAACAAGGAAATTAGCTTTTGAAATCCTGTTCCTCACTTAGGGGGTACAAGTTGGAGGGATGCTTTCCGCAGTAATTTAAGAGTTGCAAAGCAGTGTGAATGTCCTGTTTTCTTAGGCTGGAGGGAACCGATTTACAGATCTACATTCCACTGGCCTCGAGGCTGTGAGCAACAGGGAATCTCGAGGGACGAAGCCACAGAGAAAACAAGGCAGAAAGGGACATGAAAGGTCTTGAGAAAAGAACAGTGTTGTTTCCAGTCCAAGCTGCTCAAGTGCTGAATTATGAGAACATCTTGATTTTTTTTTGCTGTGTAAAAATTTATCTGAGGAAAAGAAAACAGCTTAGTTCCTAGATAATATAAGGAACACAAATATTCAATGAAAAGAAAAGCTTGCAGTGCAAGAAAACAGAAAAGTAAAAATGGAGAGGAAAAGACTGTCCAGGCTCAAAAGGCAGATTGAAGAATGACAAATATTTGGGAGTGTTGAAGGGGATGGGTGGTGAAGAGCTCCAGTATCACAGTGTTGCCAGATGCCATGCAAAAATCAAACAAGTGCATAACAGTGAATCAAGTTCAAAAGGGATCGTACAAATGAGATCCTATATTTAAACTCTACTTTCTATAGCCGAATCGCTGCACACCAAGCTGTGAGGTCAGTTGGCACAGATGCACTTAAACAAGCTTATAAAAATGTGTCCCCATTAAACTACCATGCTGCAGCAATTAGACACACTCCAGAAGATCATCCTATGCAATCTGTTCTAGATGAACAGCTAATGAGAACTAAGCTAAACACTTCTCCTGGTTATGATTCCTCCTTTGAATATTCCCATAACTGTACTGCTAAACAACTTAAACCTATAAAATTGAAAAGGGGAAAGACATTTATCTGCTGTGGACAGATGGAGTAGTAAAACTGGCCACAAGAATGCACAAAGTCATCTCTGGTCCATCTTCACTCAGTCACCCTAGACTGCATCAAGTTTAGCAAGAAGTTAATTTAGCTTATGGTATTTGTTACAACAATCTTATTTTAGCCTGGTTTGGGAAAGAGAGAGGGAGAAGGTGAGTTGGATTTTACTGCTATGATTCTTCACATCCAGATCTTCACTAGAGCAACTATGGCAGATTGAAGATGAAGGTAGCTGGAAAAAAATAAAACACTGGAAAAAAATAAAACAATTCTTATACATATTGAGCAGAGAGAGAAATGGAGTGAAAAGGAACTTTTTTAGAAGTTGAGAGTCTCAGAATATGAATGGCAAACAGATGTGAATTTATGAAGCAGACTGGCTTATAAGGAGGTGTCATTAAATTATCCTGTGAAAACACTAAGCACACTGCTCAATGAGTCAAAACTTGGGTGTTACAGTGACAAATGTCATATAAAAGCAAACAAAAAAAATAGAGGTACTGCATAAACTTTCAGCGCATAAAATACTTGTTCTAAAGCATATTAAATTCTGAACTGAAAGAAATGAACCTGCATTTCAAGATCCTGAAGAGAATAGACCACTTGTATTCCCTCTAAGGTGGTTCTTTCAGCTCATTTCTGCCCACATCTTCAGCCACTACATCCACAATAGAGAAAAGTGGTTAAAACACCCGCTGAGACTACAGCCCAACTCAGACAGATCCCTAATAAGGCAAGCGGTGGTATTATCAAAGATCAGAGGGACTTCGCCCATCCTTAGTGTCAACAATATGTTTGACTGAGAAGAATCAGAGGGGCCAAGGAGGCTCTCAGTTGCCCAAGTTACACGTTGAACCCTTCCTATCCCACTTTCCCTAGGATAACCTGAAGAAACCACTGCCACTCCCTTCACATTATCCTCAGGCTCACACCGTATGGAAATTTAAAGTGGAAGACTAAAACAAAAGCCAGTCTCCATGCCTTGAAATAAAACCCCCACAGTGTCAGAGAAAGATTCTGCTCTGTTTGTACAAGTCCTACTCTGCTTCACCAGTGCAAACGCTGCAAACAAGGGCCAGACACCGTTCTGTTGTGAACTGTATTCAGAGAGATTATGCTAATAAAATAAAAGGAAAAAAATCAAGCATTTCTCAAAGTAATTAGTGTTCAACACAGCTCGTGTTAGGGTATGAAATGTCTCAGTTCCCTGTGAATTCCCTGCAACTTGGCGATGCCGTTTTACCACAGCTGTTCGTTCCATTCAGAGCTCACACCGAAACGCGACAGCGAGAAAAAGCGCCGATGAGAATTCAGTGAATGCAGCTTTTCATTGGAAAAGATTCTCAAACACATTCAATTGCTTTATCCTGCTTAATTTTCCACATTCATAAACATAATTGCATTTATTTTTCTAGTCAATACTGCAAACAAGTGATAATTTGTAATATTACAACTTCTGTCCTAAAGGAATATCACTACAACAGCTTCCACCACCTTCTGAAAGAGGTGGATGCTACAGAGGAGGTTGGATCGCCTAATGTAGGAGATGAATATGTTATTTTGCCCCATGAGAATATCTATGCATTGTTGATATCAGCTTCTTTTTTTATATATACAAATAACTTCAGGAAAAATGTACATATTGCTACATGAAAAAATACTTGCTTTCAAATTACATGGACTAAGTATCTGATACTGGGAATTACAAATGCTAATATTACCCAAGCCTAAGAAATGACCTGCTTTTTCCCAGGGATTATAAGTAGCCACAATTCTCAGTGGAACCAGTGAATAGATATGGTTACTACTATTCCAGAAAACCTGCATGCTTTTAATTAAATATTAAATTATTTGAAAATCTAGACTGTGCCTACAGCCTGTTATGAGTCCCCATCCACTGATGGAAAGATTTCCAGTCACCTCAGTGAGCACCGAGAAAGTTTATTCACTGTGGCAAATAATTAGCATTGGGTAAATAATGCGTAACAGCTACCCAGCATAAGCACCCGAGAAAAGCTGGAAATTCACATCAACACACTTGGCAAGGCTCTACAATCAATCATCCCCCTATTATAGAAAGAAATTCCACAAAATAAGCATTTAGAGCAGATCTTAGTCTCAAAGCTTACTCCACAGAGTAACCTTATTTCAAGGCAACCATTTTTCCTTCTGAAGAATTTAAACTAGTCTAATGATTAAAAAATACATACATATATCTACTTGGAAGATAGTTGAATCAAGTTCCTTACATGAAAAGAAGCTTCTTTCCTTCTCTTCCCCCAATTCTTGAAGCTTTTCAAGCTTTTAAGGAGAAATGTTTTTCCATTCGTGTTGCTACATAAAGCCGTAACTTGGCTCTCAAGCCAGAGCCAGCTCTAATACCCTTGGCATCTGCACAACGGGCCCTAGTAGTCTCAAACTAACGGATTAATAAAGAAATGGAACAGATCCTAAAACGCTGCAAGTCCTCAGCTCCCATTCGAACGCAGGGGCACTAAGACCTACTCCAGCGCTGGAGCCCATATGTTGACAACCTTTGTGTCCGCCCTCCACCGCGCTGCCAGCTGTCGGGCTGCATTAGTTGCAACAGGGGCTGCATTAGTTGCAACAGCCACATTGATGAAAAGGCCCTGCCGTTCACCAACAGCCCCTGCTTTTGCTGACTTCACAGAGCAGGATCAGAGACACTGACATGATGATGTCCAATTTGGCACATCCAGGTGCAGCAACTACACATGTTCCCTGCCAACAGCAATCCCCTCAGAGTCATCAAACATATTTTGGGGAGTCATCCTTTCATACTCCTCTTATAACTGTTTTTTGTTTACACCATGCATGCTCGGGGAAGGTTCAGTAGCCTTAGCAAGCTTGATTTCAGCACCAAAGCACCAGCCGATGTTTGATGATATGAACAGCCCGTAGGAATAACCCCATTAAGTTACCTTTCTGGAAGCAGCTCTGTGCAACAGAAGCAACAACTGCTTGGGGTTTCACCGCTGTTTTTTCCAGGCATTCAGTCGCCGATTGTATCCTAACACAACTATTATTTAGTAGCTGGGTTTCTGGCAGTAATTAAGGAATCAATTATAATAATGTTTTGGGAGATGCTACTGCATAGTGAAGCAACTGAAGGCCACCCAGTAAAGTCTTCTCTAGCTACTTCTAGGTACCCATCTCTCCCCAGTCTGCATTGCTAAATAGGCCAGAACAGTACACATTACCAATAGTAAAACTTTCCTATGTACATCCACTAAAATAAAAGAGGGAAAGAGATCAACTCCCAAAACTCAAGCAAATCAGGGATTAAATTTCAGAAAAATGAAAAAAAAAAAAAATTACATCTGCAACTATAAAAAGCAACCCCCAAACACAGGCTGCACAGTGAAGACCAAAATCAACGCGCTTTGGAAATCATCCAGAGATCCAATTTTGCCCAGAACTTGAAAGCTAAGAAATGACTTTTAGTTCATTGCCTAAGCACAGACTAATCTATTTACTTGTACGGGAGTGAAAGACTGGGAAGAAACATATTTCCCACATCCTTAGTAATTTCCCCTGATTTTTTTTTTTAAAGGAAAAAATAATATACACAGCTGAGTCAAATTTCTTTCTCCATCTCAGACAAAATTGGATCATGATTCACCATATACACAGTTGGTTTTTAATTTATTCCTTTAACAAGTTTGTTGGTGTATTTTCCTGTAAGCAAAAATTAATACACTCAGACAGAAGAAAATGTTAGTTTTACTGCATTGCCTTTCAAATTTATAAACGTTGCATTTAATTCCTCTTGGCATTTTTTCCAGCCTGAAGGAAAATAGACAACAAATCTGACCCGTGCACCGAGGCTTTCTGTCCCTTGTAAAAAATTAACACTAATTTTACATTGGTGACCTTCTGAATTAAGTTAAAGGATCCTGTGAGCATAGATGGAAGGCTGTTGGCTCCCCTTCCTCAGTGAGGGCTGTTCTGCAATTACTCATTCACACTAACTCCATGGTGTCACTCACCACGGAGAGGAAGGCGGCAGAAAAACATTTGATCCATTAGACTAACATTAAACTTCACTCAGTTCAGTGGAGCCCAGGTAGAATTTAGCCATCTGGTACTCAGATATTCATCATGCCCTGACACTCGCCAGCTAAACGGGTGGTTCACAAAGCAACGCTAATGATGATAACCCTCCTGTTCCTCCTTCCAGCAAGCAGCTCAGAGAGCCCGCCAGCCACTAGAACCCACAAACACACCCAGCTGGATAAGGGAAGGGTCCCCAGCCCTCACATCTGCCATGTAGAGAAGAAAAAATCTGCCATAAATTTTCAGTGCAACATATTGAAGGAAAATGAGGAGCTACACACACTCACCAGCGCCTGAGTTGGGTTCATCTCATCTGATCACGTACAGGCATGTAAGCAACCTGGAACCCACTTGTGCCTTGACCTTACTGACCATCTCCAGATGTCTACCTTCTCCAAGCTCACATACTACATCACATAGTGCATTATCCATTTGCTACTAACCTACCAGCATCTTCTGGAGCAACAGAACACAATCCAAATCCTTTAGCTCAACTGCAACCAGGGGAAGCACAACCATATTACACGTGGAATATTAGTTGTCTGCTACTGAAAAATGCCACAGATATAATCTCACAAAAGTGCTAAAACTACTCGGTGATACTTTCCACAAGGTTAACAGTAAATCTAGCACTGAGGAACGCTGCTGCAGAAAGGCACGTGGCATAACAGCTTGGTATTCAGAGTGGGATCATATTTAATACAATTAAAGTAATTACTCCAATCAAGTCAGCCCTGGTTAGGTCTCCATTGGAGTTAATTAGTAAATGCTGGTAAAGCGCTTTGAACATGCAAATGTTAAATACTTTCATTAGGAACATTATTCTTACAACTGTAGCAAGGGCAGGCAGGTCCACAGCACTTGGAGTGCTGCAATGTTGCAACATGAATAAGGATGGAAAAAATGAGGGAAAAATGGGAAAAACTTTGCAACTCAAATGGTTACTGGAACAAGTAGCCCAAAGAATGGAGGATGCACATCATCAAGGCCGTCTGGGTTGAAATAAATACCCATCTGTTAAAGAATATCCTGCTGTAATCTCTCCTGCTATTATGTAAAGACACGGAACAACAGTTTCAAAGTCAGGAGACTGGCTCCTCACCTTTCATCTCCTGATTTTTGAGGTATTTATTTAAAACAACAAAGCATTTTTGTTATTAACCCCCCAATTAACATTGCTTCCGGCCCTGAGGAATAAAATCACAGAACTCACAGAGAACAGCTTATTTGCTAGCAATGATGTAAAGCAAATCGCCCACAAATCAGCTCCATTGCTAATGGAGCATTTTAATTGCTCTTTTTGGGCCATTTTAATTCAAAAAAGAAGGAAAAAAAAAACCAAATTGAGAATAGAGAGCTGTCCCTGGGCAGAGACCTCCGTGGCGGGGTGGCAGCAGACACTATAGACTCAGCTCGCGCTCCGGCACTGACCTCCTCTGAAGAGCACTCTGAGACGCAACGATGAAAAGCACTGCGAGAAGTGCGAGATATTGTCATTAGTATGCAGGAGGGCAGGATTCTGTGGCTTGGTTGAATTCAAAGGGGCCTGCTGGTGCTTCTGAAAGCCAACACATTTACAGAGGAAAATAGCGCTGAGGGAAATGGTAATGTAGGCTGACCGGGGCGGGCGGGGGAGGCCCCGCTTTCTGCCCACAGCTCCCAGCAGGTTGCGCTGCAGACTTGTTTAGGATCTTTCAACCAATCTATTGCCCTTTCAGGGTCTTTTTCCCCACTATTTCCACCCTCGGGATTCCACAACATAGCATTTTGTTACATTCCCTGTTGGAAAAGTAAGGTATCCCTGCAAGACGCCACCTCTGCAGGACGCTTCGAAGCCTGGCTTTCCTGTCCCTAACTCTGCAGAGCAGAGGAGCTTCCCTGGCTAGTGTTGGCCAGCAGAGCACGGTCAGCTCAGCAGCATCTCTGATACCACCTCTAACCCCTGCAGCTCTGTAGAGGAACCCCTGCTGCCTTCCACTGCTGCAGAGTAGTTAGATGCAATGGGAAGTTGCAATTACCCACGGGTCCGGTACTCCAGCTTTAAAGATGTCCCCACTTGCAGGAGCACAATGTGCTGTTCATCAGTTTATTCAGGTGGCTTTACCACTAGGTGAGTTTGAAGTCAGTATCCTTTATCCTGGCAAAACAGATTTTTAGTGAGTAACCAATACAAAGAAAGTGCATTCAACTAACGCTCAACAGTACAGATTGCCAATAGCAGCTCCAGAGTTTCTGTTGGCTTGAGGCAATCTAATTGACCACGATAATTTACTTCAAGGTTCCTGCGATGTGGAGAGTGCTCAAAACCATGTTTGCTACTGCAGGCATCCGTTCATGTTGGCAGCAGTCACTCTTTCTACCTAACAGATTTGCCTTTTGCTCTACATGAATTGCATAGCTCTGGTAATGTGAGGAACTGAGTCATTTCCACTTGTACTCCTCAAATTTTCTTTGGGTATTATTTCTTTATCAGCATCTTCAAGGTGGTTACCAGATTCACCTGATCCATATTTCTAAGTACACAAAAAAATCTTCCTACCTTTCTCATTTTAGGTCCAACATTAAACTCACAGCTGCTCTGAGCCCACTATGCATTTAATAATTAGTGCTGCTATAAGATATGATAGAAATAAAGTATTAAAAGGAAGACCATATAACTCACTATTTTCTTAGTTTTAGGAGGATTAATTCTGAAAGCCCTGTGAAAAAAATGCATTGTGCCATTTTGTTACCAATGGTTTCGGGGTTTTGTGGGTGTTTGTTTTTATACCATGCCATTTCAGCCCGTTTTCTGTTATTTTTCTGTGGTTCTAGTGAGATTAGCACAGTAACACACTCTCATATAGTCCCCAGGTGTCTGAAGTTAGACTTACAGTAACATTTAGACATTAAGCTCCTCCAGTCCAAGCCATGCAAGACTTTCCATTTATTTCTTGCCTTCCGATTTGTCTTAAAATTGCCCATGTTTTTGTTCCTTCAGAGCATTCTGGGACCACTTAATTCAAAGATCTGTCTGGTCTCTCTGGTTAGGTGTACTGGCGAAAGGGAGTACAGCACAAAGGCAGGATGCTAAGGTACCGGAGGGACAAAAATGTCCTTGTTAAGAAGGCAGCACATCTGGAATGAACACATCTGAGACTAGAAAGCAGTAGTTAACGTCTGTAAGTAGCTTTCTTTAGAATAGGCGGGCCAGATCAAGTGGAACAAGACATTGTATACTTTGAAACATCATGCTCCAAACAGTGTCTCAAAGACATGACAAAAGCTGAACTGAGCATGGCAATGGGGAAGCTGCCGTGAGCTTGGTGCCCTGCATGCAAGTTTTTCCTTGACAGCTCTAACACCACCAGCTCTCTGCCCTCAGCTACAGCAGGGAGAGGCTATTCCATCAGACAGGCATTCTGACCTCAACAGGCAATCCTTCTTAGAACTGAAAGCAAAATCTTAAACGGCTGGTCAGTTCTGCTTGTCACTATATGAATGACTTTAACAGATATCGCTCTGTTATTTTAGATGACAAAAGCAGCAAGTGAACTAGAAATTTTAGAAAA
>JAUBNY010000208.1:6710646-6726153 GCA_032275445.1 Crypturellus soui
TTCACTGTAACCAAAAAAAATAGAAAAGAATGTGATAGCTATCAGAATTTTAAGTGATACAAGCTCTTCAGTGGGAGTCTCCTATTGCTCTGCTCCATCTTTCAAAGGTGATATTAGAAACACGGGAAAAAATGGAAATGTGTCCCATAGATGCAAAACAGACTTTTCTTAAGCAAGTCCACCTCCTTGACTGAACTGCTTCTCAATGCTAATGTGTAAAGAATTAGCAGGCAATTTTAGGAAGAACACCCCGAGATGGTGAGGAACTAATACTTTCTACTTGCCAAGATCAAAGGTGATTCTCCTCAAAACTAGAACTCAGAAAAACAGCCCTCAGAGCATCCATTTAATTTAAAAGAAGAACTTGGAGATGGGAATACAGGCAGTGTCCTCGGGGAAGTACCCTTCTCGCAGAGCCAAAAGGCAATCTCTGCTGCTGCAGAGCTCTTTATGGTTAGCCAGCATCCCTCGTCCTGCGCAACGCTCCGCTGCTTTCATCTCCAGCAGCATCTCGGCAGCATCGCTCCCGAGAGCGCACAGGAGCAACGAAACCCATGGCACTTCCAAGAGCAAAACAGAGCATTGCCATTGTATACTCTGTATTTATTATTTTACTTTTGATTGAACAGTTAAAGGTTGCAAATTAGAAAAGGTCACTAATTTACATTTACAAACCAAGGCTATTTCACAAAATTAGAGAACAGTGACACTTGCTGTAACTACATACATTTTTCATTACTAGTTTACCAAGCTTGGCATGCAAAACTTCTCTTGCATTTTTCTTTCCTTTATAAATAGGGTTGGTACGTTTAAGGTATTTAAAATAGCTAGCAAATGCACAGACAGCTTTCCAAATTAGCAATGCAAAAAACAAGCTGTTTCTTAGTATGACTAGCCAGACCAGACATAACATCCAAGAAGACCTTACGTATTGAAATTCTCTTATAAATAGGTAACTTGCACATCTTCAGAAATGTATGTTAAAAACACACACATACCACAACCGAACAATGTAAACACAGTGTATTGTATCATGTGATCCAAAACCCACTGACATCAAAGTTGGTTGTTTGTGTAACAAACTTCAAACGAGGATGTGGAGCCTCTCTCTTGCTAGCACTTGGTTTCAGGAAATTCCAAAAAAAAAAAAATACCAAGAGATTCTCACATCCTAATCTTATCTCCCAGATGCTCCTTATGGCTTTAAAGCAATCACTTTGCAATTCTCTCCCTCCACCTGTAAAACTGGAAGACTTGTTCTCACTTCCTTCAGTATTGCAAAGGGGTTGGCAAGGAGCAACTTGGAGAGCACGTACGGCACTTTGAGTATGAATACGTGCTGCTAAATTATTCTGTCTGGAAAATACCAGCCCCAAACAGCTCTCCAGAAAACCTGCTCTCTGCTGCTGTCACAGCCTCTTTCAACTCAGCACTGTCATTTTACATATGCACAGATAGCTATAGCAGTCTAAAGTTCTCCAAAATTCATGGTTTTAATTTAAGAAACTAATTTCTGTAAATTAAAGTCTGCAATACCCCAGGGTTTTATGAAGTAAAACAATAAAAAAAAACAGACATTTTGTCTGCTAAAATGAAAACTAGAGAGATCTCCTGGGGATTGCTAAAATTGCTTGACTTCTCTGCTAATGCCCTGACAAACAGCATCCTAGAGAAACAGATGTATACACAAGGGCACACGGCAACATATTCCCCAGGGAAAACCCCAACCTCTAAACTTCACCTACCTTAAGCTCTGTCGCATTGACAACACACCGCACAGCGTCTCCTTGATCACGTATTTGCCTGGACGGAGCATGAGGGTTTCCTTTGGAAGACGCGGCACGCAGGAAGCGAGAAATTCCTTTCTTTTCTAACTCTTGGTGCTGTAGGATTATGTAAACATGGCTAGATAAACAGGTTTACGTAGGCATATGGTAGGTGCAAGATGAACTAGATGCTTATCTCTATGAAGTCATAGAGATTTTAGCCAAAAAATTAGCTAGCATCAATTCCTAAGCACAGATTTAGGTATATTTATACTATCTAGCTATGTATAGTGACATCCTTCCAAACATTAACTGAACAGGACTGTACTGCTCAGGTGAAACTGATGATTTTCAGGGTTGGAGCTGGCCCCATCTACTTGCTCCAATAAATTATAGCAGGAAATTTTAGGGAAGGTTGTTATTCTGGTTTGACCCTGTCACAGATCACCAAAATTGGCATCAATTTCAATCACCACCTTGGAGAATTGATCCAAGTCTGTTTCCTTGAATTATTATTTCAAGCAAAATTAGGTAAATAAAGGAGGAAGAGCAGGGAGAAAAAGCCCATCTTCCCTTTTAATATAGTGAATTTGCCCCTACAAACTTTTATAGTCAAAAAAAAATCTAGCTGAATCACACACAGAGTTGTTCTATATTAGAGCATATTTACACCCTATCAGCAAATACACCCACGCAAGTACAGCCGCCTTTCACAGCACTGCGAAGACTTCAGAAGAAAACAACTCAACCAGAAGAGACTGGAGCACACCATGCATTCCTTGCAAGCTATGTAAATCCCAAGTATTACAGGGAAACTTTCCAAAGAAACTTAGGAGTCAGTGGTACATCCACTGAAATTAAAGAATTAGTTCAACTTAATCTCTTCTGATTAGTTTTTCTTACATGCTCTGTTACTTGCGGAAGAAATATCAACTTCCCTTCTGACAGCTGTACATCTACACTATGTTTAGATGAAACGTGAAGTCATCATCTGCTTCCAGAGTTTCACAGAGAGGCTGATCTCCATTTTTCTCCAATTTCACCCAAACGAAGGGGGAAATAAAACCTTACCACTTGGTGTTAATGCGACTTTTGCCTGAAGGAAAAGCTTTTGAGCTAGCAAAAATGAAGAATTCAGCAGAAAAATAGTCCCTTTTTACCTCAGTTAGCAGATCAAAGTGCTCCTCTCGGGTCCCTAGAAACCCCATAGGAAGGGGCAAGTAAGGAGGACAGGGCAATAAAACTTCATGATTCAATTTTAATGCTGCAGTAAAAATCTTCAGTGAAAAGAAAAGTTTTCAGGGCCAACTTTAAACATGACCAAGGGCATGATTTCCTCACCCCCCCCCCACTCAGTTACAATGCTGTAAAATCGAGAAACCTTCTATGGCATCAAGTATATTACGATGATGCCCATCTCTGTACGCAAAGAGGAGCATCAGGAGGTTCTCGGTGCATGTGTTCTCACCCAGTCCTCACCACTGTTGGGGCCGATAGAGCATTAACTGCTGTGATTAACATCTGTCAGTTGAGCTTTGGTCTCATCTTGTTCATCTTCTCCAAGCAGCTGTGCTTTGGAAATAAGAGTTCTTAATAATACTCCCAAGGACATAATAATTCCATAAGCAGCCCAAATTCTGGACTTCGCAAACTATTTCTATAATATAGCAGGCAGGCTGATTCATAGAGCAAACACTTCTCTCATCTCAGACACACTTGTGTGATATGAGCGCGTCCGCACAGTGACTGCGGACTTCTCCAGCTAGCACCTCCAGCAACCGTGGGAGGAAAGGCTGTGGCGCCTGCAAACATGGTACCAAATGCCTTTGTAGTTTTGCAGCTGAAATTTTCACCCTGATTAGTTCAAATTAATATCGAGTCTTTCAAACAGAGTAACAGAAATTCTCTTTAAAAGAAAAAGTGCAAATAACCAGTTGTTTTATCCTTCTTTATGTTGCAAAGTGTTCAAGAATATCCATGAGTTCATTTTCACCTTTAATATGATCTATGCACTAAAATTGAGAGGTCAAGCAACCTGCTACCCAACATGACAAATATATGTCTTTAACAGCAAATCTACTTTTTTAGTGCAAAACATTGAGCTCCCAACATATTTATTCTTGATCACATTTTGCATTTTTAAAATGCGAATCCTCTCCCAAACTCTGCAAGAAAGTTCAAAAATTAGCTTTTTCTCCCTCTGTCATTTGAGTGTCAATAGTCCAGGAAGAGATGGCTGCAGTTTAGGGAAATGGCATCTTTAGTTGTGTATATTTTTGTAGGAGCTCTCTCCAGGAGTAGCACAAATACTTCATTCTACGAAAGCTCATTTAAAAGAGCGATAAGCTGAATGCTTCGGAGCAAAAGTGAGGGAAGAGAAAGAGGAGAAAAGGCTTTCCCTCAGAAACCCCTCAGTCCCCTAATGTGACACAGCAGGAAGAATCTCCAATTCAGTATTGCCCTAAAGACATAGAAATGATTAAAATTCCCATTATAAATGGAAACTAGAATTTTCCCTTTTTTGTTCTATTTTATTCAAAAACTACAAAAAGGTTCATCAAAGCAATTCTAAATGGTTACATCACTATTCAAGTTTCTATTTCCAAACTGAATCATTTAATTGATTTTCTGCTTTAGGCAAAGTAGACTGAAAAAGTCAGTCAGTATTTCTGTTGGGTGAAGCAGGAGCAAAAGTAAAAAGAACCTATAAAGTTACTGAAGCCAGTAAGTATTCATTTAAATACGGCCAGTAGCTATTGAGGAGTCTGCTGTATTCCTAGGCAAAATAACACTTCATGGTGTTCCATAGAAAACAGAGATTAAAAAAAAAAAAAAAAAAAAAAAAAAAAAGTTTTGCACTTACTGCAAGTAAAACATATCCAGTGAGTTTACACTGTTCACGTAATAGCAACAGCAAGCTGAAGTGACAGCATCTTCCACAAATCAGTGTTCCATTTATTCCGGATTAGCAGTAGATCGCAGTTAGGATACTGATGTTGGTTTTGTTGGCTGTATAAATCCCAGTTTAAAGCCAGACACCTCAACTCTGTGCAGTCTACAGGGTACATGTTATAGCAGCACTGAGCTCCCCATTTCCTAATGATAAAGCCCCTTGCTGCAGATCAGACAAATCAGGACAGAAATGACAAGTTAATCAGTTTGTACTATGTTAGTCCTTCACTTATAAAGATACCTATATCCAGACAACAAAAGTAGAAAAAAATCCCCAAGATCCTTAATAAAAACGGAAGACGTGGGCTTAGGCATCAGAACAAACAAACAGCACATCAGCAGGATACTTGGATTTCCAAAAAAATCACAGAGAATCTACAGCACACCAGAGCAGCAGCCCAACAGGTTACCAAGCCTAGGACATGGGATATAAGATGTGATCAACCTGCTTTTAATTAAGTATGCTCGTGAAGATGAGCATTTGTTCCTGGTAAGGAACCATTTAAAATGAGAGGAGCTACTTAAGGTGATAACAGACCATGGGGAGCAGGGCCAGGCACAGAGGACATGGAGATCCAGCTCATGGAATAACACTGAGGAGAGCCCCAAAGTGACCCACAGCCATGAAGACTTTAAGGAGGAAAGTTGAGACTTTCAGTCTCAGATCTGCAATGTAACAGCATGAAAATCAGCTAATCCCTTCACTTGCTTCTAACTTTACAGTGGGAAGCAGAGAGCTGCAGCCAAAGACCAGGACAGACCGAGGAAGAATTTCATGGTCCCAGTTTCACTATCCTCTGGCATCTCCGTTATTTTCCTGCTCTTCCTCGTTTCCCGCAAAATAAAACAAGACCTAGAAGAGGCTGCTTATCAGAAGGGCTTTGTGATAGGAGAATGGGCAAAATCACACAAAATAAAAGCTCTAAAGAGCTGACCAGAGCTAGGCCACAGAGCAGTCCTAGCAAACACTGATAAAGGGGACAATTCCCCAACGGCAAATAAATGAGCTTGACAATTAAACAGGAGACAACTGGCTTAGTACAGGATAATTAATTACTAATTAAACTATTTCTTAAAGCTCGTACAAACATACACTCCGATTCTGCACAAGGAAAACAAGCCCTTTGATGGCACCTCCTGGTCACCAAGTCTCACCACAATCTACATTACACCCCAGGGAGGCAACTGTTCTGCCTGAGATGCAGAGCACAGCCAGGTCCAACAAGGGAAAGGGATGTTGGAAAGCTGGGTATGTAGGGAACACAAACTGAGAAAATCCTGGCTTTGCAGGATCAAGGGAACATTGCATGGAAAATTCAAGTCAAGTCTAGTGTGATACCGACTTGATGCTGAAGTTGCTGGGAAAACACAGGAAATTAAACGGGAGAGGCTGTGTCAACACTTAGCATTATTTTTAGTACACAGTTTATGATTATGGATTCCAATAAATCAAACAGCAGCAGAACAAAGAACACTTATGCAAACTCTGCTCTACTTATCTGTATACCTCCAAAAACAGGAAACGTGACGGGAAGAGAACTAAATGCATCAGATCAAACTGAAATGCGAGGCAATATTTCAGGCCCTGGCAACATCAAGAGTTTGGTCCCTAGACCTTTGACTCAATGAATATGATTGACAAGGATGCAGCCAGATGAGGGAAGGTCTTTTCTCAAGAGCTGTGTAGCACAGGCATGGGGGAGCAACACGAGGAGCTGTCTAATGTCACACGCCAAGTCTTGAGGTGAGCTGTCAAGCACTCTCTTCGCAGGAGGATGGATTCTGTCCCTCGGAAGCAAAGGAAAAAGCACTTGCTGCCTTCCAGGCTTCTTGTTACTTTATGCTAAACGACTGACTTGAAATAAAAAAGATAAAATTATGGTATTTAAAATGCTCAAGCTGTTACGTGCTCAATGCACAGAGAGCAAACCTAAACCACAACGTTGTTTTGCTACAGCACTACAAATCCGGATGCCATTTACTTATTTTTAAGCAGCGACTCCGCATCTGCACTGCACCTCAGAAGAGGATTTGGCTCCAGGGCACTCTGTGAGCAGTGATCCCCTCTATGCTGCAAGTGCCACGCAGGTTGCAATGCAGAGGCTCTCCCAAAACCTGCATCTCACTGGATTTGGAAGTCTTTGCTGCCCCTCCTGCCCCAAGAACCGCACTAACTCCCCTTCTCGTGCTGCTTGCAGGGGCAGCTGTGCCAGGCAGGGAGCAGAGCAGCGCCAGGGCACACAGCTGCTCTCCAAGAACCGCCCCGAGCTGCACATCTGGGCTGCCCATGGGATTCAGGCTCTCCTCCCCCAGTTTCCGATGCCAAGCACTTGTGCTGAACGTTATTTTGAAGATTTCCACTGCTTTCATATTGACTGAATTTAAGATTAGTTCAAAAGGCTTTAAATTGGCCAGTACATCTAAAAACTGTAGATGTGCAGATAGAGAAAGTATACAGTTAGCTTTAATAGTAATAAAAAGCCATTGATTATTGCATTGTTGCTCATTTGTTTCTTTATACACAACCACACTTGTTAGCCGGGTGCCCTGAACTTGATAAGAAAAACAAACCTGGTTGGGGACAGGCTCTCAGGATGGCCTGAGCAGCCATCCCAAGAGCTTCACCTAGTGATGCCAACGCAGCCTGTGCCTTCCCACACACTAAGCTAACCCCAAAGCAGGCCCGAAGCACCAGGAGCACTGCAGGAGCCAGACCCTCCACGTGCCTGGGGCTGCCCCGCACCCAGCAATATTCACCTGTAACAACAGAGGGCACAGGGACAACCTTCACCTTCTGCTACACATAGATGCTTGTCCATAACCATAATCCTGGCATTAGCAAACAGTTTTCCCAAAAGCTACTAAAGAGCTCAGTAAAATGCCATATGATTGATATCTGGAAAAGCAGCAAGTCTGAGTTAACCACACACTTGCCAAGGAGAGGGCAAGACTCTGCTTTTTGACATCCAGCTACACCCGGTCCAGCCGTCTCCAAACCTGAAGGTTTTTTGTGAGTCAAGAGTGGTCCCAAGTACCACATTTGTCTGCCTATACATATCAGTTTCTTTTAATGAGTATCCAAGTCATGTTTATTAAGCTGCTGTCAGATGTGTCCACTGGTCCAGTCTCCCCAAGCACTTGCACACTACACAGCATTGCAAAGAGTATAAATAATGCACTCCAGCAGCCTCACGGCATCTAGTCTGCCATTTAAAAAAGCACAAAGCACAACAAAAAAAATGTTGCTGATCAATAGCTGAATTCACCAATATCTGAATTCTGATTTATCTGAAGGTTTACCAAACACTCATTCATATTCAAAATGAAAGAAATGCTGCACCTCCAACTAAGAAAGAAAAACATATGTGGAAAGAAAAGACTAGAAAGACCCATTTCTCAGTCTAAAAACAGGTGCAGCAGTGATATAGCATGAAGTGGCACTTTTCAACCTTCCTGATGCTGAAGCATCTCGCAAAGGAAAGGTGCTTGTTTTCACCCTGTCCATGCAGGAAGCTTCACAGACACGATCCTCCCCAAGCTGTGAAAATCAGCATTCTTCGCTCAGCTGTTTCCACACGTTGACAGGATCTAGGTGTAGAGATCATCGCTTTCTCCAGTGCATTATTACACTGCAGTGGAGAAAGAGGCAAAGCAGCAGAAACAGATTTCTAATAGCAGACACGAAGGATGCACATTGGTCTCCCTGTTTCACAAGAAGGAGAAAAGAAAAAAAAAAGGAAAAGGTAAAGAGACCGCTGGTAAGAGACAACTTCCGAAGTGGCACTAAAAATGGGATTTAGATTTGTTGTTCAGCTTTAATACTTCATTTTCTAAACGCTTGACTTCTCAGACTTAATGTGGTGTTAAAGCTGGTTTTGCATGAAATAAACACAATTATCTTGTGCTTATCCAGCACTTTATTTTTTAAAAAGTTTTCCATATTCACAGTTCACCAGGATAAAGCAGTTGTGTGATGATCAAGGACAGTAAAGTGTGGAAATTAACTAAGAAATTTGAAACGTGCATTTATCCTAAAGACCACTCTGTGAGCAACTAGGAAGGGTTTATGGCTTGCAAGGACACACATAGCAACTCACAAAAGACTTTGAAAGGGAAATAACTGTTATTCCTAGATCCCGATAGAGCTCCTCAGTTCAGCATAGAGATTCTTCCCCTTTCTATTTGGCTGCTCCTACTTGAGGATCCCTCAAACTCCTGCCTGTTCATTTCTGCATTCTTGGCTTTGCTGCCCATATCCAAACAGCAAAAACAAAAAACCCAATCTCCCTATTTCTTTTAAATCATACTCAAGACAAGTATCCAAAGGCACCTATGTGGCTCATATTAAATACTAATCTGATATTAAGCTGATCTAATTCAATATGAACACTTTGCTTAATAGGTCAGTTTTAAATGCAAAGCATTTATCAATTTGTTTTCTCCTGTTATCAGTATTTTTAAGACTGTTTTATGCAATTAATTCTACAGTACCGTTCTCTCCCCTCATAATTTGAGCTTCAGTTTCCAAATACATAGCCACAAACCAAAGAAACCATTAGATCTAATGAAACAACCCAAATCATTCACTCACTGATTAAAAACATACAGAAAACCAAGAATCAGAATATATAATAATCTATAACTCTACTTAAATAAGTGCATATATCTATAAGTGCATATAGTCCTAGTTCTAAAAAGTATGCATTTGGCTCTGTTCATGCTTTCCTCTCTAGAACGGTTTTTAGCTTGCATCCAAGTGCTGTCAGAGAAACCAAGTGTGTCTCTATAACTAAGATAAGGAAGACAGACACCCAGAGTAGCAACTGGTCCTAAATGATTTCATTAGGGAGCATTTTCAGTGGTAGCTGACAAGAGATTGTAATCTTGATGGGCAGATGTTCTTCTCAGGTGGGGACCACATCATTTTGAGAACTACTTAAAGCTTGGAACCTAAAAAAAATAAAAAATAAAAAAAATAAACAAAGCAACAACAAAAAAAGAGAGAAGAAAGGCGTATTTTCTCCCGCTTGTTCATATCTCGCATGTCAATCAAGCCGCTGCCACCTACGCAAACAATTCTCTCCTGCCTCCCAATGAGGAACAGAACATTGTTGATTTGACAATAGATGAAGGATGTTGGCTTGATTGACAGAGAAATAAAACCAGACAAAACAGAACTACAAATAAAAACAGAAGTAACTTTAATATAACAGTTTCAAGCTACATGCAGCATGGGCTGGTATCCCACAAAAAACACTTCCAAATCTAAAAAAAAAAAAAAATAAAAAAATCAATTTCAGATAGTATGACAGAAGATGGAGAGCAGAGACAGACCACAATACTCCTGGGGTGGATAAAAGGCAGATCTATCATGCAAACAGCACACAAGGATTTCTCCTCACACACATGCCAACATAAAGATCCTCGCAGCTCCCAACTGCTGCCGAGTTAGCCTGACCATTGCAGTGTTTACACAGAAACCAGACTCTTACTCTATCATCTTAGCAGGACAACAAGAAATCAATCTCAGAATATACAGATAATCATACTGACTATTCCAATATAGACATAATACAAGTATTAAAGGGAAGGGATAATCTTAATCACTTTTTCTCTAATCCTATCCTTTCTGAAGCCACTGGCAATCACAGGGAAACTTTAGTGATGCAAACAAGCTAAAATAAATTCAAGCATTCCCTCCCCTCCGGATATTGTGCCAGCTGTGTCTCTCTGAAATGCCCCATGTTTTTTACCTTGGGGGCACTGGTCCACAGGTAGGATAAGGGCACACAAACAGTTATTTGTTTTATACAAAATTCCACATTAACACGCTATTAGACAGCTCCATATTGCAAGCAGCCTGCTCAGTTTTGCCATTGCACCAGGCACCCAGCTTGTGCTCCCTTGCACCCTTCCCATTTTTTCCCCACCCAGCTGCAAACCGAAGTCCTCCAGGACTGGGATCCGTCTCCCAGCAAGGCAGTGCTTTCCTCCAGCATTTTTGCTGCTTCATGCTTTGCCTCCGAGACACTTCGGGGCATCTCACAACCCCAAGTTGAGAGATTATGTATCATACAGGCCCGAATCATCTAACTCTTCCTCCAAATACAATGTTCATTAGAGAACAACAATCTCCGAGTATCACCAAAACTCTCTTTTATGAGAGGCAATCTAAAGCAGCGCACACATACTCGAAGCAAACAAGTTTTGTTGAGAGTAACAAAAGATCTAGCAATTTTTATCCGACTGAGCTTCCAGCACAAATCAATGCATGCTCCAGGTTTTAATTTTTCTGTTCTACGAACAACAAGTGCTGGCAACATTTGCCCTGATCTAGTTACTATTTCTGTCCAAGATACTTTTTCTAGGACAGCAGAGAGAATGAGTCAGAATGGCAACAGGGATAAAAAGTGAGGAACACAGTAAATGCACATTAACACTGATACTCTGCAACATTTACTGTTCACTTACCTGGACACCAAAATGCTAACTTATGAGAAAGAAAATCTGTCTATCATTATGACAGTGGGACAAAAAGGGGATTCATTTATTTACAAACTCTCTCACTTGCAGGCTTGTAAAATCTTGGCAATCTGAGCAGTCCACAGATGTTAAATACTATTAGATCACTTCAGGGAAAGCTCATGAAACACTGCTCTGTCAAGCTCACAGCTGCTCTTTATGGAATTTCAGACTATTTCAAATTAGAAGGCGCACATTTTTAACAGTAAGGGTGATTAACCACAATGACAAAATACAGAGAGAAGGGTTATATCCCCCCTATCTTGATGCTTTGAAGAGAAACCTTTCTGAAAAACATGCATATGTCAAATCGGAATTTTGATATCTTTGATATTTGATATCAAAAAAATGTGTTGTTTGGACATGAGTGGAAGGCAGTAAGTGAAAGTGAACAACCCGAACAGAGAAGAGGTGGTACTAGGGACTCTTGTCCTTAATGCCTGCAAATCTACGAGTTTTCGTGGCTGTTCTAGCACACCATTTCTCAAACTTTGGAGCTTTCTGTGCCTTGCCTTGGCACAATAAGAAGAATCTGCTGAACTTGTGCAAGTCCTTGTGCAAGTCCACCCTTAATCACACCAAAGAATCTCCTGGTTTAAAAATAGCAGGCTGGATGAAAGTAATAAATTCACTGCTCAAAATAAAAGAGAAGCCAAACAGCCTGGGAAAGACTTTCAATAAAAATCAAGGCACCCGCTCTCATTTAGGAAACCTCTGTACAGTACGGTATTTACTGAAGTGTACTGGTTACAGGAAGAGCTTTAAAATTCAGGGCAGAAGCTCAGTTAGAAATAATAGGCAAGCACTAAGGCAGAAGAGCAAGAGACAAACTAATAATTCTTTGGAAGATGAGTGTAAGGAGTGGGGAAAATTCTCTGAGTTACAGAACCAGGTATTTAAAAGACAAACCCTCAAGGAATTAGTGATCCAAGTCTAAATAACTGTTTTATTGAAAACACTGATCAGAACATAACCACCTCAAAATTGAGAACGACCATCACTGCAGAGATTAATTTGGACAACATGGTTCTCTCTAGAGCAAGACTAAACCACAAACACTCTGCACCCATAATTTTTCTACTACTATGGTGTTGTTTCATCCATCAAAACATTGAAGCAGCAGCAACAATAAACGGAGAGGGTAGAGTAGCTTTATCATTGAGTGAAAGGTGAGATCTGCTAAGAAGGACACTAGCTCAAAGCTTAAAGAAGGATCAACATATACATAACAATAGATAACAACAACAGTAATAAAGACAAATTAGGTGTTAGTGAGGGCTTCTGTCTGGGCCTGGTCTATGGGCGCAATGCAGTTTAAGTGTATTTCGGAAGGGGAATTTGCCAACGTTAAGCAATATAAAACACAAAACAATACAGTAAATGAAAGACGATCTATGTCCAGGAAAGCCTTAATTCTCACCAAAGATGCTCTCTGTTATTTTCCATTTTAGGGTAGATCCATATGTGGCTACTGGTGGCAAAATCTCCCTAGCTCAAAGAGTATTCAAGGCCAAGGAAGGATCGGGGAAGGGAACAGTATAGGGTTTTACTTTTTTTCCCCTAAAACAAATAATCGAAAAAGTAACAGCATAACCTGGACTGATATCCCTTAGAAACATTATAGAACTGAAATAACACATTCCATAATCTACTTCAAAAGGTTTCCTTCAGATGGTGATGTGCTTCAGTGAGCCAGAGAAGGAGGTCCACTTCAGAGAGAACGGAAACAAGATGCCTTTTATCTAGCTTGGACATTTTGTGAGGCAATTTTTAAGGAAGAGCTTGAGATTTCAAACCTACTGAGCCACGGGATGTAAAAAACAGCCTTATTTCAGATCACACAGCACCGTGTGATAAACCCTAGCTTGAACCATCCCTTGGTTCAAATAATCGTGGCTGCTCCGGCTTAAGCATGAAAGCAAAGAGGATTCAATAAACTGGTTAATGGGTAGAGACTTTATACAGCGGTTCAAGTCTGAACTCTAATATTTACTCAGCTTGAAGGTGAGAGGAGTTAACCATTTCAGTCACGCAGCTCTTGATCTCACCCCACTCCAGCCATGAAGGTTTGACATTTCTAACCTAACCAGGTTTCCCAGCTCCCTTGAGACTAACTCAGAAGCACAGTTAGAAACTGTTTAGAAGAAAGTGTCTGGGAATATGGTCTTCTTTCACAGGGGTGTAAAATTTTTAATGCATAAATTAGTTAATCATAAATCACAAAGCATAAAAAGCATAGAGAATGATTCCATGGTGACTTCAACAAATGCTTTGAATCTCTTTTTTTCGTTAGAATAAAAATATTTTGCTTTAGAAGCATCTTTTAGTGTTGATTCTTTCCAAAAAGCAGTATTGTAATTACCCTCCTACATAATCAGGAAAATCTTGGTAGCACGCAGTTAAAATATTCTGTTGCTTAGCAGTTTTCATCCCTTTTAAAATGAGAAAAGGTATGAAGGGACTTATTGTTGTCTCAAAGGCAAACAGTGCTTTATTTCAGCTTTCCTTCAGAATGAAAACAGAAACAATAATCTCATCTTTATCAGGGCTAAGCTTTACTGTTTACATCTCTGCAATTTAATGTTTTGCAGCCTCTTGTAGTATCATTAGACTTTTTTTCCCCTTTAATATTCCTTCTTTTCTTTTGCCACAGTAAATGAACATGTCATTATCCACGAGTGCAATTCGGAGGCCTCTCGGGGCTACATCAGCCTTCGCAGACGAACGCAAACACGCCGCAGCCCTCGGGGCTCGCAGCTATTTGCCTGCTCAACGTTTAGGGCTGCAGACAGCTCTGACGCTATGCCACAGCTCACATGCTTAAAACAGAAAGAAATTATTTGTAGAGGTAAAATTTCAAATAATTAATCTGTTTGTACCAGGATTTTAACATTACCACGTGATTCTTTTACCCTGAAATACCACAATCAAGCTAATATATTCCCCCCCAACACAATCCTGCTAGAAGGCCTTCAGAAAATGATAACTAGAATTACTACTGTGGATTATTTAATGACTAAACTCTACTCAGCAGAGATACCCACAGGTTTTATAGCTGCACAGTGAGAGAGAAGGGAGCACAACCAAGGGGGGAGTTTGCAGAGCTTGAGCAGCCTGCAAGGCAGCACTTATTGCATCCAAGCAAACTGTGCAGTATCTCCCAGGTCTTCCTATTTTTCTGATCCTTAACAGTAAGCCTCAAAAATTTGATATTCTTTTTACTGGGAGTTTTGCTTTACCTTGGAGTTAGAAATTGTAAATTGTGACATACAGACATTCTTCACTCCATTTTAATCTCAAATCTTTCAAATGCTGTTAACTATTTTAAGCTGTGCCAATTGCTCTGATCTGGAATCAGAAGGACTTGCACCAAGCAGGCACATTTGATAAAATCAGGTGTTTTAGATTTTTCATCACCAACCCTTTAAGGACTGCTCTGTTGGAGCACATGCAAATAATAAAGCCCAACAAAAAAAATTCTAAATAAGTCATTGCCAGGAAGACAAAACTTCTAATGCAAAAGCCAAAGCCAACTATATTGTCCCCAAGTTCTGACAGTTGGAGCTAAAATAAAAAAAAACAGTTTGTGCATTTTAGTGTGTTTATTTTAATTTGCAACCCCCAAAATCCACTGCGTTCATGAAGTCTGCATGACACAAACAGATGTAAACAGGGCTCTGCAGAGATGCTGTGGACCAGCCTGGGGAGGGGGCACACAACAGCTGTAATTCCAGTGAGAAAACTGACAATTACTTCATGGAATAAAAAATAAAAGTAGGAAAGTAAATCCTCAAAAAGAAATTTATCGGAGAGAATAGCTGATAACACTGTTTTCAAAGTACACTTCCTGAGCCTACAATCCTCATTTATATGGATATTACACAAGCTTACAACAGTCTCCAGAGTACCATTCATTATAAACCGACTCTATATAAAGCAATAGAATAGACGGAAGGAAGAAAAATTTCTGTATTTATCTTTTATGAATGGGGAAAGATGTCCCAAACCACATATAGCACCGTTACATACCTAAAGTTCTTGCTGGTGCATATATGCATATATAAACAGAGGAATAGTTTGCTTTCTCTTTCAAAGTTTAAACAATGAATTCATCATCAGAGACCACCTTCCAGGTTCTCACCTCTTTTGAGACATGACAGATTATTGGCTAAATGACATTTCAGATGAAGCATTCCCTAATGCAAAAAGATACAGAAACTACTGTCACTCTTTACCATCATTTTTTATGGTTTAAGTTGGAAAAAAA
>JAUBNY010000209.1:57364-67953 GCA_032275445.1 Crypturellus soui
GCTGCTTAGATACATATTCCATTTGGTCTTATCAGGACTTCTGTGATTCCAGACATAGTGTATTTTTAGATTTTTTTTTAATGTCACCCTTAAAATACTTGCGCATTCTCTCTCTTCTGACATTAATGTTAACTATCCCCAGCAGCTAAAAAGTCTAGGTCTTAGAACGATATGAAGGGAATCCACTGTTTCAGGGAAAAAAAAAGAAGAAAGAAAAAAACCCACACTCTAAATCTAAAATCTAATTTGCTGCCTAAATCCTGAATTTTGAATAAGACAAGAGTGTGAAACAGGACAGGACGCAAAGAGCTTAATGAGTGAATATACTTGCCCCTAAGTGGATTACAAGTGCTCAGAGAATTTAGGAATAGCCACAAAGTTAGGGACCTTCTCAGCCTTATGCCTGAAAACTGCTCCTGCAAACAGATACTCTCCAGTATGTGGTGGTGTGTGTCTGCCTGAGAAATACACTAGCTAAATGCAAGCAGGGCATCCTTTTAATTGCTGGTTGTAAAACTCTTGGCTCACTCTGTGGGACTGAGGGCAGTTTTCTTTTATTCATACCGTCTGTGTGTATATTTAGGGCCTGTGGCTCTTTTCAGAAGACCTTTACCTTCCTGCTGGGAGGTGGGTGGCATCAGTCTGAAAGGGGGATAAGACAAGAATACGAATAGCAGCGTGGCAAACGCTGGCAGGTAGAGCTGCTGGAGAAAAAACTGAAGGGAAAGATGTTATCCGTATGGGTGTTACTTGGCACCAGGAGGTGGAAGCTAGACAGAATGAAAATCGATTCTCTCTAACCAGAACTCCACCAGCAACAACACCTCGGAACCACCCCGAGCCCTCATCGCAAGGGGCTTTTCCTCCTCGGGAGGACTTGCATTTTGAAAATGCAAACTCGATCTTTCTCTGCATCCGGATGTATTGCTGAGCTAAAGGGCCTGCTGGCCCACACGTGTGGGAACTCAGAAAGCCCAAATCAGCTGTTTGGCTCCCTGTGTGGGTCAGAATAGAGGCAGCATCTCTGTTAATAGGACAAAATGCTCTGCCGGGCCTGACTGCTGCATCTCTCTGAGTTTGCTCCCAAGTAGTAGAGCAGAACTAGGAACAAGGATCATTATGGAAATAAAAAACTGTTTCTCTGAAGCCTCTATCTCACAGTGGCAGAAGGTGACATTTGTTTTCCTAACTAGATCTTGGTTATAGAGTTGCTGTATGTTTAATATACTCGAATGTGTGTATTGTAAGACATGTGTGTGCTGGTGCTGGCATTTCAGGGCAAACAAATAAGTAGCATAAGGAAATGCATAAGAAAAGAGGTAGTTCTGTTCAGGAAAGCGAGAATGACAAAATGCAGGCTCCCTGCATTTTGGTACAAAAAGCAGGTATCAGGGAATGTTCCCTCAGTTCAGGCTCCGTTATTTCCATTGCTTGCTGATCACTTCAGAGCAATTCAGACTGAGCTAAGCATTTTCACTAGCTAGTATTTTATGGGGTTTTGTAAACAGTTCCATAGCAGAATGCAAACAGGTGATTTCAAATGGACCAAATGAGCAGTTTTTCGTCTCTGGCGGGGCTGGATGGGGAGCAAGCAGAGAGCCCTCCGGTTACGGGAGCTCTTCGGGAGCTCTTCAGGAGCGCCTGTCCTGTGCAAAACCGTGATCAGCCCCTGCTTTGGTGGTGTTGCCTGTGTCAGCCGCTTCCTCTAATCCAACACCTCACAGTTGCCTCAGAAATGTGTGTGCCAGGTAGTGTCTGCGTGGTTTAAGCACCCTGCCTAAGGGAGGGAAGCACTCGTGTGATGAGATAATCTGCACTCTGCTCTGAGCACACGCTATTACGCAAAAGCATCGAGTTCCTCAGTGTCTCCGGTGAGCTGCTTGCAGATGTGAGTTACAAGCCCGTGTCAGGGTATCTGGGATGAGGGGTGAATAACCTGTAATGAGGAAGAAAACTCAGGGCTATTTTGTCCCTTTTAAGCTGAGGTTCTGACCGGCAAATCACAGAGCCCTTTTAGCCGAGATCATCTGCTATTCTGAGAGCCATGAAGGAGTGCGACACATTTGCAGCGTCTCTCTCGATGCTAATGTCTCAGACGTGGCATTTTCTGGAGAGAGCACTCGAACCCTCATTCTCTCAGCGAAAGTAATTTCAAATCTGAGTCTATACCGATAGTGTTTATTGCTTCAGAAAGTATGGTTGATAATGTAATTGTGGAATAAGCAACGCAGATGTGATATGTCATTACCACCGCTATGTAGACAGAGAATGAATTTTTTTTCAGGGTTATTACTGTTATTTTGAGCAGATTCCTTCTCAATTTGCATTCTTTTCCATTGCCCAGTCCACACGCGCAGTGCTCTCCTGTTCTGCTCCCACGTTCGGACTCGAGGAAGCGCAGGGGAATGAGATAGTTAATGCCTTTCCTGAGCTGAACTATTATTTTGCTAGCCTACAAAGCGAGTTACAGGAGGTTTCGTAGCATGAAGCATTAGAATTGAGATGAGGGTCGTTTTGCTCCAGGACGACCATCTCAGCTGCAGTGCAGACCCACATTAATGCAAAGTTGTTGCTGCCACGGGACTCCTCGGTGGGCTGTGCGAAACGATCTGTCGTTCTGTGCCCGCTTCAAGCAAACCGGTGTCAGCATTCGTTACCAACTGACATGTGTGGGCTTAAAGAGTAAGGGCCTGAGCCTAGACCCAAGGCTTGACACTCAGCCGTCCTAAACTTCTGCCTCTTGGTAGTATTGGATCTGGGGTTAGCTGTGGTCTGGCTGGAGCGCCTGTCACTCAGCAGAAGTGTCCCCTATAGGTGCATTTAAGTAAAGCAGGAGTGCTGGGCAGCTCTGTGCCTCAAACACCCCTCTCCAGAGTCCCTGGTCCTCAGCTGTGAGCAAAGCCTTGCTGTAAGCCTCCCTCTTGGGAAGTATCAGATGTCCTCTTAGACACGAGGGCTAAGCTGCTGGTGCAGAGGATGGGTGCCCAGGGTAGTCAAAAGTGACAACAGTAAATGCCCTCCTGAAGGGTAGCAGAAATTTCCAGAGCTTTTTGCAAACAAGAGCAGAAAAGGCAAGCACAGAATCAATGAGAAGTTTCAAATATTTGGCCCTGTGGGCTTTGATAAAGAAGTGAGATCTCTGATTCTGTCAGAAAAGAGCAAACAACAACAAACCCTACCATCCTGCTAATTCCATAAAGCTTCAGCTGTTTGCTGGGTAAACACGTATAAAAGGGCTTCTAATTAGTCCACCCATAGCAAAGGAATAAAGGAAGCTGCTGAAAGGTAGGGAGAACTCTGCTCTCAGAAGGATTGTGATTGATTTCTGCTGCACCCTCAGGCCGCGGGTGAGTCGCACGAGGTCTGTGCAAGGACATGGCTATTGGCAGCTGGAACCGTCCTCTCTCTGCTGATGGTGCCCAGGATCCAGCACTGTCAGTTCGGTGGATACTGGATTTGCTAGGTGTGTAGATCCATGTGTCATATTGTCAATGGTCATTGACTTAAAATGCCCAGTTGCTGGGTATAAATAAGAAAGGCAGAGATGAGGGGGGAGTTATTGGCCTTAACTGAGATTGATTTGAGAATATCCTGCTGCAATTGCCTCAGGTCAGTACACAATAGACTCTTTACCAGCTATCAAAACAGAACTGAAATTACCCCAAGAACTCGAAGGTTATGTATTTGCACTAATAACAGCATCCTAAATGATTCCCTCTGGCTGTATTATTGGGGCTGAAAAGTCTCATGCTGAGCTTGCCTGAACCTGGGTTAATGCAGTGAGGGGGCAGCGAAGCCAAACTCCTCCAGCTGGGCGAAGTAGCAGGGGGGCAGCTCCAGCTGGGCACGGGATGTGCCTACTGCCTCGCTTCATGGGTGAGCTCCTACAGCGGCACGTGAGGCTCAGGCGAGACATGAACTGCCCTTCAGGCTTACTTGGATCGCCAGTACCAGCAGGGGGAAAGAACAGTAACCACTAGTGCAAAAAAAATTAATGCTGGGTGGCTCTTCTAAGTGGGATGATTCCCAAAGCTAAGCTGAATGCTGATGCATTCCAAAACGGGAAGCAGTCTTGTCTCAAGATAATACCAACAAAGCAAAAGCAACTGAGATAGATATTTAGATACAGTTAAAAACGTATGTTAAATGTACTTAAATACTTAAGTACTTAAATACTTAAGTACTTAAATACTTAAGTACTTAAAATGTTTTGTTTTCGTTGCTGAAATGCTGTGGCACTTTTATAAAGCAGCGCTTTTTCCCAGCTGCTTAGGAAGGCGAAGGGAAGCTCTGATGCTGCTGGTCCTGGGCCACAGCAGTTTCCTACATCATAGCCCCGAACTTCAGGCCTCCAGGGAGCTCTGCCCTCTCCTGTCTGGGCTTGCATCTTTTCAGCTGTTCTCGTCGCAGCCATCTCATGTGTCTTTGCTCATGCATCCAAGTCTTTGATTTGTGTCTGTCTTCCCTAGTTCTGCCCCTGTAGCGATCCCTACTCTGCTAAATCCTGGTCTATGACATTGCCAGTTCCTTCAGTCATGGAAACTCCCTTGGGTGAAGAAAGCGAAGTGGTGACAGTATGAATGTGTAGATCCAAAGCAAATAAAAATCTGCATGGGAATACCCCGAGATTGACAGATTGATTCCATCTGTGACTCCAGAGGTGAGAGAGAAGTGCATTAATGTACTGTGCCAGCTGGCCTCTGCTGAGGGTCATGTGTTTCTGTGATGATACCTAATACGCATGCGCTCAGGTGCCTTGGAGCTGGGAGACCAGCAGAGGGAGAGAAAAAGGGTAGTCTCCAAAATGAGCAGTCCCATCTCTCCTCCTCCCCCTTCCTCCTTATGTCTTTATATGCTGGAGACTGCTTATTCCGCAGGCATCTTGACTGGTCTACTTGAATAAATAATAATGTGCCAGGCAGCTACAGTGGTGCTAATTGCTGATAGCTCTTTATTGACCTGTCCATTTGGCAGATCTGAGTGCAGAATGATAAATCCATCTAATCGCAGTGTGGCAGGCGAGACCCAAGAGCCAGGTTAAAAGCTTTCTGCTCCTTCTCCTGAGCAAGGGCCTTAGTGCACGGAGGGAGTTTCTCTCCGGGCTGTCAGTGCAGACTTTTGAGGAAGGGAGAGTTGGTTTGGAGAAACCTTCTGCTTGTCTGAACCATGCGCAGAACAGAAATAGTGAACGTGAAGTGACGGCAATGCCACAACGGTGAGGATTCCTGTGAGCTGGATTTCAGAAGTGGAATTAAAATGTGGACATCCCTGTCCAGCTGCATATCCACTATTCTGGGCAGTGATTTGGCTGCTCGGCTAGAGATGAATTTGAAAAAGACCTGGAAAACCTTGAAGGGCTCTGCAAAGAGCACGTTTAACCTAGTGCAGGGCTCTGTATTGGGGAAGGCATCTTCTTAGGCTGCCCTCGTGGAAACTGTTGGAGCGGCTGGCGGAGGAGGAGATGTTCAGCATTATTTTGAAGGTGTCATGATGGATTACAGATATTACAGATATTTGACTCCTATCACTGCTGCTTGGCCACTATCTGACATTACAAGCCTGCTCAAGTGCTCCTGTCCTGTTCTCCTCTTGTTGATTTTCTCTCAGCTCTGATAAGTTCCATGGTTACTCTTGGCCTAAGGTCTGCACCAAGATGTTCTCATTTCAAATGCAGGTAGATTATGTTTTGCCCTAATAAGGGCCTGGAATGCAAAACTAGGGCTGGTTGACATTAGCTGAATAGGGAGATTGGAGTTGGAAAATGGGCTTTTGGGAAAATTAACATTGTTAAGCTGGAAAATATTGGTTTATATCCAAATTTTTTGTGGCTTTTAAATCTGAACTGTGGTGATTTGAAGCAGTTCACCTTGTTAATTTCTAGTCTTTCAATTTTATTTAGTTTTCTGCATGTTGCCTTGGTGATCCATCTGTAGTTGGGGTCATTTTTACTTTCTCCATATGTTCTATCTTTGAACAATTTTCTTTTTGTCCCTGAGTGTATGAGACTGTCGTCACTGTATTTCTCCTTTCTCTTTTGCCCTTTATTTTATTTTCTTTTCTGTCATGAAAGCGCGCGCTCTCTTTTTTTTCTTTTCTGGCTACTTAACATTTCAACCTTTTCATACTGGATTGGGCGACAGCTGCTGCATTTCTCCTTCCTCCTCCGTGTTCAGCCATTGTACTTTCGGGCTTTGTGGCACACCTTTAGCTGTTTGTCACGCTTTTCTACTTCTGCTTCTTTTAGTGACATTCCTTTCTGAGTGTCTGATGTTGGTCACTACTTTTTTTCTTCTTCAGGCATGAACCTCTCCCTCCACCATCAGCGTTATTTAGAAAACTGTAAAGGAAAAGGTGGTTGAGATCCTGTGGAGCACAAACTGTCCCCTCTTTCCCCCAGCCACCACTCAAAAATGACAGAAGGGCAACTATGTTTTAAGTGCTTATGACAGATAAATGTGGACTCTCCTGGATGATAGAATCCCAAAGCTGACTAAGAAAAATGAAATTCAAAATGCAGCCAAACAGAATTGCTTGAAGTCTGCAGAAAATGGAGAAAAACTCCTATTTTGAAAGTTAAAAAGACCACTTGTTTTTCTGTTGGTTGTTTGAGGATCTTCACATGTTTAACTGTAATTTGACTAAATCAGACACTTTCAGAAGTGACCCTAACTGAATTTAATAAGTTTAGTCACAGAATATTAGTGGGGTGGAGATGTCCATACGAGCTGGAAAGCTCCTGGAGGCAGAAACCCGCAGGTGTAAACACCTGATTTAGGAAGATGCTCAAATTACTGATGTGCCTAATTCACAGTGGCCAGGAAAAGAGGGAAGAGTGAAGGAGAGAAAGGGTAAAAGGGCAGAGTGGAGAAACAAAGTGGAAAAGAGGTAGAAATTCCATTTCTACCATCCTGTGAATTGTTCACGTGTGCCAGCTAGTAATTACTTTTAATGAATGTCTGTAAAGCACTTTAATATGCTCAGATGAGCAATACTATAGCAAGTGTGTCTGCTGTTTAGATCTAAAGGATAAGAGACTAGCAGAAAGGCAAAAACTCCCTGTATAATTATCCTCTTATAATATGTTGGCTCACTGGTGCTGTAACCTATCATTAAAGACCCAGATTACTTTTTCAGAATGTGATCTTTAGAGTCAATAATGTGATGATGATTGAGGTTGGAGAGTAAATTGGAGAACTTACGGTATCTGGCAGTCCGGACAGCCATAGAATTTGAATTTTTTCTTTCCCGAAGGAGTGATGTCATCATTGTGCTTGAATCCATCTGTCCCACTGCCCGACTCAGCTGTGCATCCGGCGTGCCCATCCAGCCAATAATCAGTGATCTGTGACTTGGGTTTGTTAGGATTTCCCTGGGACATAGGCTGTGGAATGTGCTCAATTAGAGTTTGGATCCACTGATATGTAACAGGATTCTTTAACAAAGCAACTTTCTACTGATCTTTGCCAGGAGCATCCTGAGCTGGAGCATTGGTTCTCCGGGGGGTTCCTCGTGTGCATCCTGACACCCCATGTGTTCCTTGGCTTGGGAAGGGGGCCTTGTTACTGGTGTTCTACCATGTTCCTGGCTGTGGCACGTAGGCTTTAAGTCATAATGTTTGTTCTGTTTATGGTAACATCCCAGTCTAGAGTTACAGGTTGCACTGGGAACAGGCCCCACTGAGAGTCCTCATCCTGTTCCTAGTGGGCACCCACTTTCCCTTCCCATCCTGGGTCTTAAGTGTCTTTGCGTGTCTAAAGAAACCTTCCCCTGCTGTGCAGGGTGCTGTGGGCATCTGTTCAGTATCCACAAACTAATTTAGAAAAGTTGGTTATGCCACAAGTAAGGGAACCCATTCCAGATTCATTCTGGTTAATAATTTGTACTGTATCAGATTAAGGGAAAATTGGTTAGTTCACTGGAAGTTTAGCTGAATAAAGATGGTCTTGTTCTGTATAATGTATAGCTGCTCTTCCTGCCCTTTCTTATATTAGAAATCAATGTCAAAGCAGAAAGGCAGCGTCAGAAAAGAGAAAGAGGGGAAGGAAAGAAGAAATGTAATAAAAAATAGCTCTTCTTTTCATAGATATGTAAGTTAAGTCTTCTTGTAGCACCAGTTGAAAGCCAGTGACATTTGAGAGTTCAAGGTAAGTGAAACACCAGTTGGAGATTAGTAGCAAGGAACACTTTTTAAACAAAAGTGTTCCACAGTGGGCCAAGGGTAGCAAAAGAAAAATCTTTCCTTCATACATGCTTATCGCTGGAGCAGGAAATAAAACTTTTATGTTTGGTGTCTCTTTATATTTTATTCTCAAAATGACCTGTGTATTCATTGTATCACTGCTTCAAAGTGGACTCTTTTCTCCAGCAAAGATCATGGTGGAGCTTTTAAGTTTCCATCTCGGGGCAAAGCTGCTCCAAGAAAAGAAAAGGTTAAAAAAAAAGAAAAGAAATGAGAGCATTAAAGATGTGTTATAGTTCTCTTATCACTAGAGTGACTGATAAATCAGCTCTAAATATATTTTAAAATTATATATGAAAATATATATTAAAAATGAACTATAACATTTAAAAAATGACACAGAATATATGGTAGACATAGGACTATTTGAAAAAGAAGTGTGACCCATCTCCATATGGGGAAAGTTACAGTTTCTGTACATCTGTCATTTTAAATGACTGCCAGATTGTGCGACCCCTGGGAGTAGTTTTGTTGCCCTCGCTGGGACTGCTTAGGTAAGTAAAACACAAAGCAGCTGTGAGCTACAGCTCTGAGCGAGCTCCATGTATTAAAAAATGTATAGCTGGCTCACAACGGGAGGGACGTGTCACATGCCAGGAGACCTTGTGCCATCCAGCTGGAAATGAGCCCAGAGGACACGTTTCGGTGCCGTGCTGGGCATCAGCCTGCAGGGAGGTACCCCCTGAGGACAGGGCCCCAGAGCTTTAGTCACCAAAACCAACGGCCACTGCGGATAATTGTGCTCATCCAGCTAAGGCCTCCTTGGCCAGCATACCCGATCCAGGGAATTCAAGGGCTGAATGGTGGGTCATGGGAATGGAACTGCTCTGGTGGGTAGTTTTCGGAGCTGGGGAGCTGGTAGGATGCAGTGGTCAGGAGAGATGCTTGGGGCAAGCACTGTGCGTGTTCTGGCCCTGCTCCCTCCTCCTGTGTGACCTCCGGAAGGTCCCCAGCCCTCTCTGTAGCCCTCTGTGCGCAGGGAGGCCGCGCTGCCCTGCGCCCGCGGAGACTCCTGTGGTGCTGAATGTGCTGCTGATTGCAGCGACCTCGGACAGCTGTGGGAGCTGCCGCAGCGCCTGCGCTCAGGAACCGGGAGCACCTGGAAAGGGCAGTGCGTTCCCTCTTCCACTGCAGCGCTGCAGCTCTCGCATCCTGCTGGGCTCTACCTGCTGCTGATCACAATGAGCAGCTCGTGCCCCGAAGCAGGAGCATTGATACTCTTTGTATTTTATTTTTATCTAAGCTGGTGGAACAAAAATTGCTGTCTCTCTTCTTAGAACTGTCTGATCCTTCCTGGGCCCTGTCTGAGCTCTTTGTCCATGGAATGTCATGTGGGAATGAGTTCCACAGGTTAATTACATGCTGAATAGTGATTCATTTTTGTCCATTTTAAATGGGCAGCCCTTAATTGCAAATTGCCCTCCAGGTCTTACGTTATGGGAAGGAGTAGAGGGAGAGGGAACAAGTAATTACCCTTCTAGACATTATCTGTAGCCCTCTCTCATATCTACCCTCAATTTTTTATTTTCTACTATTCGTAATTCCAAAGCTTTTCATTTCCCTTCTAATGGATTCCCTTTTTTCCCTTTATATAATAATACAAACTGGTTTTGTTGCTCTTCACCGTCTGTCTCTCCGCTTCGTCTGCTCAGCGACTAAACCTGAGCACATTATTCTAGCCAAGGATGCAGTTAAAAATATGGCAGGATGTTATCCATATTATTGCCTGGTTTTTGTTTCATATCCTTCTGTCTGGGATCTGTTATGCTCAGGAGCCGATAAGAAACTCTGAGTGATTTCTCTGAGGAGAGGCACGTTGTGACATGTTGGGGCGTGCTGGGAAAGTGATGCCAAATATCATAGGTCTTCAGGAAACCTTCGGGTGATTTTCAGATGGAGCTCATTGGTGATCCTTGGGGGGCAATGAGATTCCTGCAGAGCCCCAGTGATTTGCAGCCGTTGCTCTAGAATATCCAAATCTGGTTCATTTATGCAGAAGTTTTTTAACTCCAAAAATCTGCCAACAGCTTACGCATGTTGTTAAACGTAGGAAAGAATTAAACTATCATCTTTGGAGATTAAACAGCTCTGTAGCCTGTAGAAATAAATCGTGAAAACATTTCTGATGGTAGAAAGGGATTTAAGTTTGCTGATTCCTGCTACGAAGTAAAGTAAATGCATCTTAAGAGTGCCTGTATTGGCCATGCCTGGTGGGGCTAGGGGAGCCGGGCCAGCTCCGTCTCCCCTGACCCTTTCCTGTTCCCCAGCTGCCTGTATACGTGCAGCCAGAGATCAGATGCCATGGAGGGCTGCCAGCAAGCTCGGGAAGGGATATTATTCCCATGGATCT
>JAUBNY010000209.1:109514-125307 GCA_032275445.1 Crypturellus soui
GCTGCACTCCAGAGTGATAATACCTCTTCAAAAAAATAATTGCCTTTGATTAAAATGTAAGGGCACCATCTTCTTTTTGTTGTTGTCATTAATGAGGGCTGCAGGCTATGGGCCTTTGAAGTGTTTTCTTTTGGCTCATCTCCCTGGTCTTTCTTCCTTTTATTTTTTTTTCTTCCTTTTTTTTTTTTTTTAATTCTCTCAATTATCTGCCCGTTCCAGCTCCGAGTGAGATTTGTTAATTCTCACATGCTTGCAAAGCCCTGCCTGGCACACTGCGGTACCTGGTGGCTCTAAACGAGCAGCCGGTCGCAGGAGCAGCACAACTCCCTCATTAGCCGCCTGACCCCCAGTTGGCCACTCCAGAGGAGACGAGGAGAAAACTGTGCCGCTACCTTGCCAGAATGCTTGGTCTCCTCTACAGAAATGCACTCATCAAGGCATGAATGAACGCGCTCTTATATTTAATTAAGACTATCCAAGACTTTTATTTGCCATCTCGGGCCTTTATAAGCTAATGGGCTCCTCTACGTCACCTAACCTTGAAGTTACTTTTCTGTTCTCCAGCCTATGGGTGAAATAACAGGACACTAGACTGAAGCTTAATGGACCTTCAAGTATTTACATCCGTATTAAATGTCACAGCTGGTTGCTTGCTTGGATGAGTCAGTAAAGAAACAGTAAGCTTTAGAACTCATATCGTCCCAGAGCTGTGGTACGGACAGTGGAAACATGGCTGGGACATTCATCTCTTGCTCTCTGGGGGCTTCCTGAACGTAGAGCAAAGATGTAAAATGTCTGAGTAACTTGAGCAATATGGTGCAACAAATTATTTGGGAAACTAGGAGAAAACTCTTCAGGATAAAGTCCACGTCTTTGTCCTTTGGACTTTTCTCCAGGCTGTCCCCTGTAGATGACAGAGGCTCACAGTTTATATGGAAACCAAGAATTTCATTACCTCCATGGATCCATCTGCCTCCTATCAAAGCTAATGCAGGGCAGCACCTATCTGCCTTTTAAAAAACGATCCAAAAGCCTTATCCTCTTTTCAACAGGGGTAGTTAAAGATCCTTATGGAGAAAATGGATCTTTGTCATCCTTAATCTTTATCTCTCTTTTTTTTTCCCCAAAAAAGCACATGTGAATGTTTATAAGCAGCTTCTGTTTATCTCTCTCATGAAAAACCATCTGCATGTAGTTTCTGCCTGGCCTTCAGGGAGGAGGAAATTGCTCCAGATACGGGCAGTCTCCTGGCTAAATTGCTTGTCCCAGTTACAGGTGTAAATCAAACGTGAGCATTGCATTTCTGGGCCAGCTACACTTCTCAGGAATCAAAACAAAACTGAGGATTAATAGCAAAATCACAAATATTTTGAATTTAGACATACCCCACCCTCTACCCATGAATGGCTTTTTTCTTCTGTCAAAGGGTATTTTCTCCGGTCTTCACTGGCTTGTAAGACAACTTGATGATAGCAGATACATTATGTGAGTATTGCAGCTTGCCTGAGTCATGGTTCAGTGTGGGGATGTGGGTACTGTGTAGTATTGAAATCACTTACTTCTGCCTTATCCAGGATTCTCTGGGGTATAATCTGGGTATAAAATTGTCATTCCACTTCCCATCCCCTTTTTCCTCTTGAGAACTGGCATGATCTCATTTGCAGGCAGACATTTTTCTCCTAAGCATTATTTTAAAATTCTCCCTGTTTCTCAGGCTGGAGGTAGCTCTCTGCATTTTTCCTCCATACCAAAGGCAACTGCTTGGGAGGGATGATTTAAAAGAGATTGAAATGAATCCTCCACCCTTAGATCTTCTGGTGCCTCCAGCAAGAGCACATCAGAGAGCTCCAAGAGTGACCAGAGATGAGTCGCCAGACTCCATTTTCTTGCATATCTCTATATACAAATCTGTGTGGAAATGATTTAGCTGCTGCTGGTATTCACCATGGAGAAGGTTGTATAGATTCCTGCTAGTGGAAATGTTGGTGTTTGGGTCTTTCTTTTCGGACAGTGATATTAGCAGAGAATAGCGTGGGGCAGTGAGGCTGGGGGCGCTCCCTGAGTCCAAGACAGGACTTAGTGCACAGAACTCTGCTGCAGAGCAACTCCAAATTCAGCTGTATTCCAAAATTCCTGTGGTTCAACAAGTCACCATGTGCCACTGAGCAGTGGCTGATAACAGCCATTACCCATTGGTCCTGTCAAATGTGAGGTGGGACGGGTGAAGCTGAAGCCTCTTTTGCTAACATGTGGTAACTTCTACAGCCATGGTAACTTGATCGAATGTCCTCAGCTTCACAGTGAGGCAGAGTAGATGTGACATGGACTGTATGCATCTGACCGAACAGATTTTAATCCCAGGCAGCCTCCTGCTCGGTTGTGTGTATGTGCTCCTGTGAGCTGGGGAGTCGTGGTTCCCAGCAGCGCACGGCTGAACGGCGTGCACAGCGGTGCCAAAACTTCGCTACAGCAAAGCCCTTCGGGACCCCGGGATTTTTCTTCGGGAATTGAATCGGACTCGTATCGTTTTCTCCCAGGAGCAGGAGGGTGATGAACGTGGCACTTCGGTTGCCATGGGAGCCCAGCGTGAGGCTGGGGCTGGCAGCGCTCCATGCTGCCGGCCGGTGCCGCGAGCAGCCGCGACGGGCATGAGCGGCGGAGCTGGCACCCCTGCAGGCCTTGCCTGGGGCATGCAAGTGCAGGAATGTGGGTCTGCCCCATTTGGTTTATAAGAGGAAGATCTCAAGGGACCAGTTGCTGTAAGGTAGAAAGATGGGAGGCAGTTTGGAGAGAAATTGCAAAATCCTGCTTGAAACCTGTGCTGCAAAATTTTGATGAAGTTCATGGGCTTCTGTAAGGAGCCGTACTAAATAGACTGTCTTCCTGTTATAACCAGGGAATAGCTGAAAATATTAGTCCATAGGGAAGAAGCGGAATCTTGAGCTTCCCCTTTACCTCTACAGTCTGGGCTGCTCGAGCATCACTAGGAGGATGGAAGGGGCCAGACCACTGGGCCAGACTCACCTATGTCCTCAGGCAGCGTCCCCCGCTGCTCCGCTACAACAGCCCACTTATTGCTGCAGGTTTTTAGCCTTCCCTAAGCCTTGTCCCTCAACAGTGCTCATGTTCAGCTGCTGCCTTCCATGTTCTCCCCTCTCCTGTCCACCCTTTGAACCTCGCTGCGTCTCAGCTTGGAAATAATCAGGAGACATTTCATGGGGTTAGAAAGCCACTTGGAGATTTCAAAATGGCAATTTCAGAGGGACTCCTCATTGTCACTGCTATTTTCCCTCTTTGAAAGGAAAGATACCAATACCAATGATATCAAAGATACCAATGATACCTCACATTTATCAGGGGACAACATACACCTGTAAAGATCTTGCAGATGTTGTTGTTGCTGAAGCGAGGGCAGGGGTGAGGCTGCAAGTCTGCCTGGGAGGCAGGTGAAAGCAGTTGTCATCTGTCTCTCTAATGGGGGTTTGAAAGGATATTGGAAAAAGTGGGGGCTCCCCAGGAAGGCATAAGAGAGGAAGCCAAGGGTGAGGAAGCTGAAATGATGCTTAAGGACAGGGTGAAAAGTGGTAAGTGATGATGCTGGTTGTCGTCTAGGCAATTGCAGGTGCTCTTAGGGACTAAAAGAAAGTGGGGAAAACACCAGCCAGTGAAGCTAAGCAGATGGCTATAACCTATGATGAAATAGGATTTAAAGAAGCAGCTTGCAGCATGGATAGTGTTAGTCTCTAAGACATATTTGATGGTTGGTAAAAAGTAGCAAGAACAGCAGAAATGCATTAGGTGTGTAAAGTTCATTCCTAGAAAAGAAAACTTCCTTTCTGTCTGTCATAAATCCTTACCTCTTCACCACTTTAGCTGCTTCCTGCATTTCCTAAGCAGGCTTAGTGTTTGAACATGGCCAGAGGGATTCAATTTGAGTTCTAAATAATAATAAATTCCATAAAGTGATTCCCTGTGGGGAGCAGAGATAATAGTGCCTTGTGTTTGCGCAGTAAGGTCCAGGAGGGCTTGGGTCAGGAGGGCTGCAGAGCAGTTTCTCACCTGCTGCTGAAATGCACTTGCTCCGGGTGAAACCTCACAGCTGCTCCGCACTGAGGGCTCCCCGAGTGTGTCAATGAAGGCTCCCTTCTCTGGATGGAGAGGCTGAAGTAAGTCTGGGTACGGAAAGGAAGTATAATTCTCCATGCTGGATTTTAGCCAGGATGCTGAAGATAAACATCTGGTTAATTAATAAAAGGAGCTGCAGCAGCACTGTACTCTCTGCAGCCGTGCTGGGATGCTGGAGCCCGTGTCGTTTCATGAGGACGAGCCTGTCTCTTCCATTACGCTTCCACTGCCGGGTGTCCTGAGGCTTTACCTGGAGAGTGGCTCAGCTGAGTTTGGAGCAGTAGCTGCTGCTTTTCCTGACGAGTCAAAACCCGCCTGCCCCTATAGCAGACTTGCTGCCTGTTTTACCCAGTTCAGTGCCGCGGTTCAGACCTAGGCATGTCATTATGCTCCATCCAGTGCAAGGGATGCACAATAGTTTCCCCTGAGACCTCTCATTCTTTCTACCAGCAGGAAGATCATGTGCTTAGGAAGAGCAGAGAGAAAAATGTATCTGTTATCATCTCTTTCCCTGTGTTTGCCTTGGGTTGTGTTGTGCTCAGTTCCACATGTAAAGGCCATCCCAGCTGCTCTGTCTTAGGGCTGACTCATAAACAAGGGGCTCTGGGACCTGTTCTTAGACATGATAATGATCTATTTGTTAGGGAGGGGTGGGAGCACCTCATGATGGATGGTTATTTCTCTTTGGAATCACTTTGTTAAAATCCTTTTCTGTTTAGAAGTTTTGGCTTTTGGGAAGCAACAAGTGGCTTTAGGTTTGAATTTCAGTGTTTATTATATTGGAAATCATGGAAAATCCCTCTGCCTCTACCACCTTCATTCCTCAAAATTAAGCTCTGCTTTACAAGCTGGCATGACCTATTGGCTGCCCCACCTGCACCCCTGTTTCAGTGGGGCATTCAGTCAGAGGAATATACAGTCAGAGTGTAGTCTTACCTTTGCCATATAACTTTTCTCTCCTTGTTTCATCCCATGTCACCTCAGTGTGTTAAGTGTAGCAAGAGCATTACAGCAGATTTAGCTCTGCACACCAAACAGAGTAGCATCATGCAGTTTGCAGGGAGTTTCCTGAAGCACCTGAAACACAAGCTGGAATGGCTGCTTATCATCTAAACTTGGAATGAAATCCAGATTAAAGAGAAGGACCTTGGCATGCTTTCTGTATCCAGACCTGTGGGAGTTCCTTCTGCCTGTTTGACACATGAGCCCAAGGGAGAGATTTATCTCTGGAGATGCAGCCCTTCAGGAAGGACTCGATGTATTTTTATTTTTTTTTTTTTTTTGCCTTACCTTGGACCCATTCCAGTTTCTCAGGCAAAACAGTAAATTCTGTGGACAGGGGTCTCAGTGACATGGATAGTTCCATGCGTCGGATGCTCAGTCAGATAACAACATTCTCCCTTTTCTGCCTCCTTTCATTCCCCATGCATTTGTGAATTCCCTTTCTATCTTGCAGACTTTCCCCAGCCATCTTTTTTAAATGCTTGATGGATCCAAAGCCTTCCGTTTCCTGGAGACCAGATGGCTGCCGCATACCTGGTTTAGATAGCAGGTTCTGCATCTCTGCCTAATTCAGGGTCATTAAATTATCCAAAACCCATCTTTCCCCTGTGATTTCAGTTGTCTGCAACAACTACCTTTGCTTCCTGTCTGAAGCTCTCTCACTGACAGTCTTTGTAGGACACCTGTTGTCTGCTGAGGCTCCTGTTGCTTTTCCAGCATCAAGGCAAAACTCTTTCTCTTAGTTCTGCATGCATCAAAGTGCTAGCTCAGCTGTCCCACGTGTCCTCATACTGAGTTTTCTAACTCTGAGAGAATCTCCTCATCCCCAGTCTGAGGTATGTGAATATATATCCCTTTCATAGAGATTTTTGTTTGTCTAGTCTTCTCGTGAATTTTCACTTTCTGAGTTTTTTGTTGTTGTTGTTGTTGTTTTGTTTTTATTCCTTTTCCGATTCCATCCTTTTGCTCCTAATCCCTGCACCTGGTACGGCTCACGCAGCCGAATCTCCCTGCCTCCTTGGTGTAAACACCCTTCAAGTATTTGTAGACATTTATCACTTCTCCCCCCAGTCCGCTTAGTCATCTCTCTGCCAAGCTAAACATATTCTTCCCATCTTTCCCTGCGAGTTACTCCATCCAGTGCTCATAATTCATTTCTCCTTGCTCTTCTTTGATTTTTTTTTCCAATTTGTCAGCACTTAAGATATATCTTATTCGATATGTTTTAATATGTATAGACACAAAAATACTGAGAATGAGAAACCTCCTGAACAGAGAAGATGTTTTGGCTCTAAGCCACTCGGAATATCTCAGGGTGGGTAGATGTGGGAATTAGTGTAGCAAGTTCTAGGTGGGTCTCTCTGAAACAGAAGTCTCCTTTTCCTGGAAATTGTTCTATTCAAACAATTTTGCCCCTCCAAATCTGTAATGGAAGATGGTAGCAGCTTCATATTTTCTCCCTGCTTTTTTCTCCAGTTCTTCTCTTAACAAGACAGACTCTTCTCAGCCAGATGTCACAGACTTGGCCCCTCATTCCCTGTCTGTGTCTGTCTGCGTCGCATGCGAAGGGCTTGGTGTGTGAGTGATGCTTCTCCAGCGGGCCGTGGGCTGCCAGCGCCCGGGAGACAGAGCGGCTACATCTTATCAGTGCTGAATCTCTTTCCCTCAGCTTTGTTCTTCCCAAATACAGATCGGCATGATGCCAAAGAGCAGCAGAGAGCACCCAGCTCCTTTTTATCTTAGCAAGGCTTTTGCCTTCTGGACATTTATTGTTTCTGCTGCATCCAGGCAGTAGAAGAATTATAATTCAAAATGGGTCCTGTTTCTAGGATCCCAGATGGAGTCTTTTCCTTCACATAGCCAACCTGACAAATTATTTAGACAGAACTTTCTTAATTAAAACTATACCCTAGAGGCATGGCCTAGAGATGTTCATCAGTCCCTGCTTCTAGTGCAGAACTCCATGGTGGTTTTTGTGGCATTCCTGGTGTCTCATGCAGCAGGTGATTTGTGCCCTCTGAGATTACATGATGTAAGTGGAATTGAAAGGAATGAGGGGAAACAACAAGTGTTCCCTCACTCCTTAACTCCAGCAACTGTGAATTTCATCTGTGAATGCCAAAACAATCTGGTTTTCACCTGGGAGTACTGAAAATAGAAGTGAAAGAGGGCAACAGGGCTGCTTTGCTTTTTCTTCTGCTATCTTCCCACCCAAACAAGATAGATGTTCATGAAACATCTGCCTTATGTTTTGGCTGTATCGTGTGAGTAAGAGGTGTTCAGTACATGTAAGTGTAAAACTGACTCAGCTGTCTGGACAGGAGATGTTTCTCTGGGGATAGAAGTTAGGCTAAGTGGACCCATTAAGGCAGGCTACGGAAGGGAACCAGACACAAACAAAGCAGGGTTGGTTGGATGGGGGAATTTATTCATTTCTATCAGTCAGCCTGTGCCACCAGCTGATGCCGCAATATCGGCATGAAACGCAGAAACAGGGAACCCAGAGCTTCTTGACTGAAGAACAAGAGCTGCTATTGCTTTGACAGTGGATTGACTTTCCTGGCTGTCTGTTGAAGCAGCCCTGGAGAATTATGCTGAACAGTGCATTACAGATATGCACACTGGATATTAAAAAAGAGAGAGAATGCATTTACTGTCACTTGCAGCTTGCCTACCGCCGTTGGAGTTGTCATAGCACTCAGGAGCATTAAACAATGGGCCTTTGTCTACCAAAGGATAAGTAGTGTGTCTATCACAGACGTAGCCAGGAGAGGCAAAATTGTGCTGAAAAACAGTTAGAAAGAAAAGTACTAGGCATTTTCATCAACCTCAGATATTAGTTCTAGGGCCCAATCCTTTGAAAAAGCTCCATGCCATCAACTTTAGCAGCTGCAAATTGTTGGTAGTCACTGTCATCACGGCAGCAGACTGGGCTTGCTGTCCCCTGACCTGGATGCTGTTGCAAACAAGCATCTCTCCTCCCAGAGAGCCGTGTTGGGCCTCACTTAGTTTGTCATGTGTCTACCCTGTCACGCACGTACAGGAGGGTGGGAATTTTGTTTGTGTTTTTGCCTTTCAAGAACACGCAGTTTCTTGGGGTCCATTTGGTTGACAAAGTGTTTTGCAAACAAACCATATATAGGAATCAGTTTGTTCGCTGCTGAAATGCAAAACAACTATTTTTTATTGCACAATCTCAAGAGACAGATGAAATATGGTTCAGCACAGCGTGACTTTTAAGTGTTCTGCTGAATAGAGGTGGGATTAGTACCACATTTAAAGCAAAGCATACATTCAAATGCTTTGAACTAAGGTTTATTCTGTGCAAATATTTGACAAATGGCCTCTCATTTGAGTACAAAGAAAAGTAATGAAGCTTGTCTCCTTTCCGGCTATTGGCGTAAGAATTTTTTTTCTACACAAGAGAGGTCCAAGTATCCAGGAGGTTTAATGGATATTTCTTTCTGCCAGGAGCGCCCATTTTACCTCTCCTGACCCATTAGGATGACTTTTGTACAAACAGTCTGTGAGCTGTCTATGTACCTGGTCTTTTTCCATATGGCTTCCCAAGTTCCAGTCCTTAGTGACGGTTCCTTTTTCTGTCATTTTCTGTCTTTTTATTCCTTTTCTTTTAATTCAGCCTTGTATCAGTTGATATTCTCTGAGCCCAAGTAATGCACACAGACTTTCCCCAGTCCTCTTCCAAAGATATTCTTGAGCCAAGATGTTCAACCCTGACTCATTTTGATTCATTGTAATGCAGTGGTGACAGAACATGTGGCCCACCTCTCTAATCCGTCTGGTGTTCCTCAGCCTTCTGCTACTGCCTGCAATTCTCTCTCTCAGCTTAGCTTTTAGGGCTTTGTTGGTATTTCCCTAAACACACTAATAGTTCTTCCCCTCCTTTGAATTATTTCTTTGGGCACGAACTGATGGAAAACAAAAAGCAATGAAACTCATTATTAATTGATCATGATCCTTCCTGCATTGTTGTTGCTGTTGGGTTTTATTTTAATTCCCTCTTTGTTTAGGGGAAATTGTTTAATTTTATTTAATACCCTAGCTTTTAAATTTTTATTAAATGGAAATGCAGATATATATTCAGTGTAGTTTCCCTTGACTTGTTTTCTTGCGGATCATTCATCTCACTTTAATTAAAACCGGGTAGACATAGGAGGGAAAAATAGAATGAGAGCAGAAGATGTGCTGTTGGTTGTCCCACGTTGTTCCTATGACAAGCAAATGATAGGCCATGGGGATTTGTTCTTTAAATTCAATATGCCATTCTTCTGGTCTCTGATAAATGATAATGAGGGTGAAAGAAGAAAAAAGATCCAGTGTCTGTAGATGGTGGAAAGCTGAAGTTCCCCTCCTCACACCGTGAAACAACCTCCTCAGAGATACTGTCTCAACCAGGTTTGTTCAAGGGAAGGCTTCTTATGTGGAATTATGTAAAATGGTAAAGGGTAGTAAAAGAGATAATCACAGTCCTCCAACACTAATTACCTGGGCTCTATAGAAATCCCCAGCTCCATTCAGACCTCCCTTTAAAAAAAAAAAAAAAAAAAAAAAAGATGTCAGGGGAACCAAATGAACTTTCAGCTCTACAAGTGCCAGTTGAGATGGTAGAGACCAGAAAAACCATTGAGGCAATCAATTCTTTGAGTCCTACTATACTGTTTGTCTTTATAACCCCACCCTCTTCTTTTCTGATTCATGTATTGAAACATAACAAGAAATCTCTGCATATCTCATGCCTCCATTATTCCAAAATTTCTAGACACTACATAAGCATTAACTGATAAAATTTCATAGCTATCCATCTATCTAATTGCAAGGCATTTAAGATTTGTCTTCACAATTCAGAGGGATGGTGATGAGCTGGAGTGATGGGATGGAGTAAAATATCAAAGGAGTTTTCAACGAAAAGAAACTTCTCCATCTACTAACAAACAGCTGAAGGACTCGTGGCTTAGGACTACTAGGAAGCCAGGGCAACAGCTGTCAGAAAAGGAGTAATTGCTATTTGATAAATATGTACTCAATAAAAACATTTAGGGTTAAGATTATAAGCCTTTCCAAATGAAAGGCATTTAAGGTTGCATACAGTCAGGATTGTAACATGTGCTTGAGAATAAGGAAATCTTGGGTGCAAAGAGAAGGATTCTGAAAGAGAGAATATTGTGGAATGTAGTAAATCTGAATAACCCCTTGCCCGCCCAGCGGGAGGGAGGGATAAAAGCCATTTGAATCAGTGTTAGCTCTTACATCAAAAATATCTCTTGGTGCATGTTTGTACTTAGGAACTCTCTATCACTATTACTGAATATAATACCCAACTGTATTAGAGATACACGTACAAAGTATTCAATTTAAGCGAGCACAGATAAGAGGCAGGTCCTGTCACTTTGATTTGTGCCAATAATAATTCCAACTGGAATACTCTGGGAGTTCAGTACTGCTCAGCACGGTTAGGGTGGTACATCCTACTTCTATATTTATGAAGGTATCTTAATGCTCTTGCAGAAATTTTCTCAGAGACCAGGGTGCTTGCATGGACCTGTTGGTGTTTTTCCTTTAGGACAGTAGTTTAAAAACCAGTACTGGGAGTCAGGGCCAAGGTCGTCACATACTCCATGTCTTCCTGTGGCACAGAATGAGTCAAAGGGCTTTCCTTATGGAAGGCACTTGGATGTTGGCAGTTCCCCGTTCCAGAGCTTGACTATCTCACTTGCCAATGCATTTTGTCGTGTCTTAGGCATAGGTCAGTACAAAACTTGAATTATTGTGGTTTTGCAGTGTTCGGTATCTTTCATGGTATTGTAAAGCAGGTGACTGGCCTAATCCGTAGATGTTAAAAATAATTTTGCCTTTTAATCAAACAGTATGGCTTTAATCCTAATAACTAATCTTATACTTTGCATTTAAGCCTCTAACACTCCTAAGAGAGCTTAGTATTAAGAGTATTAAAATGTAGTCAGATCCTGCAATTTAGATATCTGCTTATAAGGACTGAACAATAACACTGATATAACACATGTTGACTGTTGAACTTTGTTTCTCTGTTCTTTATCCTTAAAAGTACATTGTAAAGTATCCTTGAAAGTACATTGCATTCGACATGTCCCAGCCAAAATCCTCATCACCAAGGCAAATTCAAACATCTGACAAAGGTCATGAATCAAATGAGGAATCACCCCAACAATACCAAAGCAAAGCACTAAAAGGGATCCAGAGTTCATTGAGTAATCTGCAAAATAATTTGCATTTCAAATCTTAGGCAAGTAGCTGTGTAATTTCTGCCTGCACATTCACCACTGTCATGTTCGTTATCTGATTATCGCTACCTACAGCCTTCCTGGTGCTAATGCACATTGTCTGCTGGGCTCTTGCATTAACGAGATGTGTCCGATGCTGAATTTGCAAGTGACTGCTATGGCTCCCCTCAGTGAAAGATCTCTTGGGACACTTGGAAATTCAATGTTCCTTCTCAAGCCATTATTTACTTATTCCGTTCTCTATCTTATTAAATAATTATAAAGTAAAAATGTGATGTGAAATCACATCATGTTTGGGAACGGCAAGATCCTCAGTAGATCATTGCCGATGATGTATTTTGTTCCACTCTCTCAAACATCTCCCAGGTTCTAGGACCTGACTGAAATCCACCCATCTTTGCATGAGATTCCTCATTCCTTGTCATTGCTGAGATGCTGTCTAGAATGTGTAGTACCTCAAACTGCATGGGTCATATCCCTTTACATGATAATCATGAACACATACATATCTTTTTCTTCCTTTCAGCTTCCTTTAAGCCAATTTTACAGTTAGCATCAGGATAAATACTTGCTATCTTTCACTGAAATTGCTGACACAGGAAAAAATAGGCCAGGGTCAGTTAAATTCTTTCTGTCCTGGTCTGAATTTTGGGGTGTTCCTTTCAGGAGCAAGGCCCACTGAAGCTAAGCGCATCCTGCCAGATGTGCTTCGCTTTCATCAAAGAAGAATTGCAGCACATCTCTTCCAAATCTCATATATGAAATAAGGGGTTGACTAGTCTACTTAGATTATTCTGAGCCTTCACTGATAGAAGTGGATTTATAGTATACAAGAAAGTGATGTTCACAGTGGTAAATGTAAAGCCTGTGGATAGATTTTTTTTTTTAAAGTAACAGAATATATGTTTCTAATATTTAAAATATATTTGGTACACTCTATAATATATATATATATATAAAATATATAAAGCCTGATCCCAGTAGGAGTCTTCAGATATTTACAATGAACTGTAAGTATTTACAGCACTATGATTATAATGGCGCTACTTGAGATTTACACAGCCATAAGCAAGATCATAATCTGATCTGTTGTCCCTTTGCACAGGGATTTTATAATGAAGGGATCAATCTGCTAGATTTTTATTCAGTGCTAACTGAAACAGACAAACAAACAAATGAGAAAGTCACTTATTGCTGTCAGATTTTGGCACAAGGTTAATATGAAATAAGTTCATTTTCTGCTTAAAACAAATGCCCCTGTTTTTCATTCACAGTGTGTAGTTTGCTTTTGTTCAGTTCATTCTCCTCCCTCAGAGATCCATGGCGCTTTGTCTGCTCAGCCCCGATTTTATAGTCCTGGCTTGAAGGAACTAAATATGATGAAGGAAGAAATTAAGAGACTTCTGTTTCTCATGTGCCCTGTACTACTGAGGCGTTATCGTTGATGTTCAATATGTGTATGTCTTAAAGAGTGGATTTCTCTGTTCTTTGGCAAATCTGTTTTCTTTCTTCTTAATAAATTCTTCTATTTTGTAAGCCCGAACAAATCCCATGTTTCAGTATCTTTATCAGTATTTTGTAAAATGCTAGAAAACAGATTTCCAATTGTCACTTCTAGGCTTGGTTTGTTTTTCTTCACCCAAAACTTCCCTTCATTTCTTGTTTGTTTGCTTATGGATTTGTGTATCTCTAGTGCATAAGTTATTCTGTCTGCTGCCTTGTGAAATATCCAAAGGAGGTTATTACTATCTGCAGGAGCAACTGCAAAGGGGAAATCCATTAACGCAATGGCATAAAATCCCTCTGTTGGAAATACTCAGTTAGATTCACAAGGAAGCATGTCGTCTTCCGTGTTTTATTTCTCTTGTTCATGGCAAAAAGAAGCCATGGAAAGTATAAATGGAAAACTTGATCTTTATTCCAACTGACATTATTTATTTTTTACAAGAGCAATGAAAAAAGCTTTCTTTTTCTTATTTTACTGTTGGCTGTTGCTTTAATGTGATTCTTGTATTTATTTTGCTTTTTTTTTCCTGTTTCTTGCACTTATTCATGTTGTGGTGGTTGTTCCTCTGCAGCTGCACCATTCATAGAGCATTTTGACAGAGCAAGTTCTTAATTTTCGTGTCCTGTGGCTGGTGGTTTCATGTGAGGGAAAAAGTTAGCAAAAAGATGTGTGAACCAAATGTTTTCTTGATCTTCCACATTCCTATGTTGGCGTCCATTCTGCTCATGTGCAAAGGAAGTCCCCTCTTGATCTTTAGACAGTAGTTCTTGGTGATAAACCCAAAGGAGAGGTGGTAGATGGAGCTGTCTCAGTATTACACTAGCAAAGCAAGTCCAAGGTGCAGTATCACTGGCTATCACAAAGTGAGAAATGATTTGTGTTAGACTATTTTTTTATTTGCATTTCTGTCTATTCAGAAAACCACAACAGGAGCAAATCACTTCAAAGGTGGTACTAAGCATTACGACACCTCATAGTTCTTTCCTTGGCTGTTTTACTTGTAAGGACTCAGATTCTCCTGTCTTCTAGGGTTTTTGTGTACATATATATGGATATATACATACATATGTACTTTAGTTTCTAAAGTGAACTGTGATTTCCCTAAGGAGATGTGAGGTATATTCATTTCATCCACTGAACAACAGCAAACATCATCAGTGTGAGGAGAAAGAGAACCTCACAATGGAAGTATGTAATGGAAGTAGTAAAGAGATGACTCAAAATTCATACAGTGCTTTAGTAACAGAGCTGGGCCTGATGTCTGGGTGTAGAATTTCCATTCAGGTGACATGGCCACTGCAGGGCTGTATCTTTCCATGTGTCCAGTCGCATGGGATTAAATGAGGAAGAGAGCCTTAAATGACAGAAGCAGAATGTGGCCTTGTGCACTACAGAGTGATCTACTGAGCTGGTGATCGTAGCTGAGGCTGCCCTGGTGCTTCACTTCATCATGGAACAGAGCAGACCCCAAGGCCTGAAATCCGTGAAATCTAAACCACGACTGAATGTAAATGAACAGGTCTTCAAAGGAAATCAGGGGACAGGCTTGTTGTTTTGTTTCTCATTCTGCAAAGAGGACCTGTTTCTAGCAAGAATGAGAAAAAAATATAATGGCTCTGTCAGAAACAATTTGTAACTGGTTGCAAAACCTGACAGGCCTGCAAATGCTAGATCTCCAGGGACCTCTGGATAGGGACCTCCGGGGCTCCATCTCATCATGGATCTATCATCCCCATGTCTTTTACCAGGGACATTAATCTAGCTAGTATATCCCATAAAGAAGGTGGAGCAGAATAAAGGAGGGGAAAGGTTTTCTATATACTTGATATACTGTGTACTTCAGAAAATGTATTGAACATCTGTGTAAAATATATGTGGCAATATAAAACTCCTCTTTTTAAAAATATTTCAAAATTGGCCATTTTCCCTGTTCTTTTGGATATATAGTATGTACTTGTATGTTTGACACAGCATTCTGAATATGTTCTCCTATATTCAAACTATAATGAGTAAGATTCATCACAGGGAAAGCAACATTTTCCAGGTTAGCAATGCTAATGAATAAAATATATGACATTCCTGCATTGCCTGCTATTATTATTTGCTTTTGCAGTTTAACTACCCTGCAGAATTATTTCTTAGTGAGTTTCTGTGTTTGCAGCTAAGGTTCTGGGCTACCTAATAGCTACTTGGAGACCAATCTTGAAAAGAGCTGGAGTATTGCAGTGGGCAGGTGTCTGTGTTAACAACTCTGTAACAGTAATGGGATCAACTTGACTTGTTTGTGCAATATTGCTTTTACTGGAGTCAGCTGCAGGGCAAGGGTGTAACACAGTGGATTTTTCTGCATTAGCAAATAGCGTGGACCGCAGAGCAGAACAGTTCTTGCTGAGGACCTAGGGTCCACACCAGATGTGTTTCAAAGAGTTTCCCCTGCAAATTGAATGCCCATTGGCAGGCAGAGAGCATTAAGTACTCCAGGAGCACGTCTTCAAGTTTAATTTCACTCAAAAGGAATCCAGTTAACACACCCAAAGATGAAATCCAGCTAAGGCCCTTCCACAACTGAGGCAAGCACTAAATAGCAACAATAGTGATAGGGGGAGCTCCTCGAACTGTATTCCTGATGCAAAGGAAAACATTAATATGGGTTCATCAAATGTCAGTAAGATAGTGGGCATGAGAGAATCGTGTTTCACCAGCTATTTGAAGAGAAGAATTACTCCAGTTACCTTAAAAGTAGAGTGAACTGGGTTGACTGGTGGGCAGGGGAGTGAAGTGCATTCCCTGTGCATTTATTCTGTGTAGTTAATGTCAACACTTCTGTTTTGATGTCTACTAACTATTGCTGGTGTTTTGCTTTTCCCTTTTTGAGCAGACG
>JAUBNY010000209.1:138127-154777 GCA_032275445.1 Crypturellus soui
TACTGGATCGCTCTCTGCATCTGAATGGGAATGGGCATAAAATGGGGCAGAATGGGCATTTTGTGCTTCCTCGGTGCTCAAGGAGGGTCTCCAGGGGTGGCATGAGCTGTCTGAAGTGCAAGAAAAGACTCCATGATGAGCCACTCTGAGCTGAGACCACGACTGCTGGGCTGGTGAGCTAGTTTATAATAGCTCCTACTGAAAGATGTGGGAATCTCTTCCTCTGAACAGTGTTTAATACGAGGGATTTCCCTGTGATTTGGTGCAATTTGTGACAGGAAAAGGAGTGTGTAAATCTGCCATCCATTGGATTAATGGAGATGAGCTGTGCACATTACACTGTTACTCAAAGCACTGTGTGAGGTTAAATTGCTCTTAAACAGCCTGGTAAGACTGGCCAATGTTTCTCTGTGGGCTGATGGATGGTTACTTGGGTTTTCCTCTGACGCTGAATGTGATCAGGCTTTCTCTTATGTTGTGCTGTGCATCTGCTCTAATAAGTGCTCTCCTGCTTGTGGAATAGAAGAGGTCAGGAACAGCATTAGCAGAAATGCCCTCTTGCATGAATGTTCCTTGGGGAAGGGAAACATATTCCTTCTTTTGACTTACAGCAAGGGGGAAGAAACAAGCCAGAGTTTCACAGTGAAGTTGTACAATCTTCATCAGCAGAGAGGTCCTCCTGCCACCGTGTGTGACTGCGTCTCGCGCTCGCCCAGGGTGTCCCTGCGCCGTCGTCCTCACAGCTACGGTGGGTCCTTGGGAGCTGCCCTGTGCATGTGCTCAGAGAGGCTCCTCTCTGGAGCCCGAGCGGAGGCTCCGGACTCTGTTACCCTTGTGAGCATCGTTAGACTCTGATACGGATCACACTGTAGAGGGAGACAGCGACTGTCCCTGGTAAAGCAGCCTGTGTGATGAGAGGCAGGGAATGGCTGATCCTCTTTTCTTCAGTAGAGCAGAAAAGCAATTATGTCATTCCTGAGGCCAGGGAAAAAGTAATAGCAAGCACTGGCTTTTCCCAATGAACTCCTGTGCCAAGGAGCTTTTCAGAAGGATTTCCCCATCTGCCTCTGCTGCAGTGATGTTGCAGACAACCTCTTCAGGGCATAGTTTAGGGTGTCTCATAGTTCAGGTCTTTCTCAGTCTGCTACTATTTTTAGCCCGGTTTCCCAAGAAGCCACGAATTTGTGCTTATGTACTGCAGCACCTTGTCTGTCAGTCCCTCAGTCTCCCTCTAGTGATCTCTGAATTTGTTGACCAGTATCAGCTATTTTGGACAGAAGAAATGAGATTTTTTTAAGCAGAGTGAGCAGGGGAGATGCATCTGCATGTTCCTGTGTAATGAAGGATTGCAGTGAGTTTTAGCTGTGTTGTGTTTGTCCAGTTGGCCAGCCAGCACATACACAGGACAGAGACAGCCACAATACAGACTTCCCTTGTCTACCCACGGCTTATTTGACGCTGCAAACCTGTTTGAGTGTGTTGAGAAGTTGTGCTACTTCAAGCGGATGAGTGTTGCTGATTCCTTGGCCTTTTGAAGTATTGCTAGTAGAAGAGCTCTCTGAGTCCATCACACACAGGGACTTAATGGAAAACTGGACTGTCGGCTCGTGGCCACTGTGACAGGCTGCATAGCCTGTCATTTAGCCACAGCACACCAAGCCCTCCCCTGCTGCTTCTTACCCCCATCGGTTTGGATTTCCAACATTGCAAGCGGAGGGAAGACAAAATGTTCACGTCCCTGGGCAACAAAGAGAATATTCATTTTCCATATATTTATTAGGTGCCTGGAAAATGTATTGCTACTGCATTTGCTGTATAATGAATCTGGCCAGCGTTGGTGGCGCCTTGCTGTACCACACACTGGCGATAGTCCCTGGGAGCAGTACTGCCAGGTGTGCTGGCAAAAAAGCACTTGCTGAAAGTGGCCAAATACTGAGAGTTGCTCACTGCATTGCAGCGTGTTGATGTTGTCGAGTAACCGCAAGATGTTGCACTGTAACGGAATGAGCCGCCTGTTGTGTCCCAAGTGACCAGGAGCTGCTTAAATCAGGGCATTGAAATTCTATATTGTGGTTCATAACAATGAACTTTATTGATCTTGTCTACACTGAGGACCTGATCCAGTAAAGCATCTGAGCATGTGCATTGCTCTGAGGCACAAAGTGTGGGTGGTTTGTTGGTTTTTTTTTTTTTTTGCTTTTCTCTGATTCAAAATGTGTATTTTCTGAGATCTTAGTTATTAGTGTAGAATGGGAATTACATTCCTCTCAGAGAGCCAGTTGCAGCAACGTAGCATCACTCTGTGATAGAGCATCAGAGTATTCCAAGGGAGGGGATTCAAGATGGGCAAACTTTGCACTGAAGCAGTTCAGGAGTGCTTGACCATCTCTTACAACACTGCAGTGAGGGGGAGGTGGGGAAGAAGCCAACCTCATGCTGGGGTGCAATGATGCTCAGCTACGGGCGACGGTTCCTGATCTGCAGGGATGCACTGGTTGCGCTTGAGGCAACTGCATGATTCTGCCCCGACTCACCCAGATCATCAGTTTTATGCAATAAGCCTGACTTGGTTGCCACGCTCTGAGAATGATAGAGAAGGGGATCGCTGGAAACCCTTCCCTGCTCCACACAGCAGTGCAGGTCACCAGAACCCCCCATCAATTTATTCTCATTTACAGCCCGTTGCGCATAGTTCTGCATCATTATGGAGCACAAGGTAGGAATGTCTTGTAAGTGTGAGAAGATACTCAATTTACATCTGTGTGGGATCTTCGAGAAAAGCCACATGCAGGTTTTGAATGTAACTGCAAGGGACATTTTAATTAGGCCGACTCTGGCCGGGAACCTTGTGCTGAGACACTCCTGTCCTTAATTTGGGGTGTCTACCTCTGTTGCCAGCAGGATATTTGACAGTACCTGGGAAGTAGGGGAGGGCAGAAAGACACAGCTACCTTCCTTACCACACGTCTAGCAGCACAACCCAACCTAATGAGTTACTGGCAAACCAGCTTTGTGCTGGCTGGAACTAAACAGCGGGTCATGCTTTGCTTAGGTCTGCTCTGATGTGTCTTGAAATGCAGCAACATCCGTAACGTTACCATGTGCATTTTGTTCTGCTTGTATCGCAGGCTGCATTAGGAATTGCAGTTAGTTTGTTGGGGGATCCATGCCGTGGGATGCCGCCGCTACGAGCGTAGGCTTTGGAGCTCTCGTTTGAAGTCGTCACTTCCCTGGCTCCCACTCCACACGTTGTCACACCTGCTTTGATGTATTAAGCCATCCCTTGTTGTGTGCCTGCTTTTTAATCCTTTTAATTCCTTTGATTGCTGGATGTTGAAAGACAAAAGGAATAAATAACTGGAACAAAGACTGAAATGTGTGCTTGCAGCAAGTCTTCCTTCTCCCACAGTCGAGGTTGGTTGTTTCCCTTTTACTCACAGAATTATTCCACCACACTTAATCATCTTTTTCGGATGGGAAGGATACAGAAAATAGGATTGTTTTCACTCAGGTTCAGCAGCTGAGGTGCTCAGGGAGCTGGCTAGACTCTTGCTTGCCTTTAAGCTTCCTGATTTATTTGGTAATTAATTCTTTTTAAACCCTTTTCCCCCAAAAGGGGGCACTTGGTAAATAAAGGTAAATAAATAAAATGAAGGTTTTTGCCTTTATATCTGGGGAGAAGCTGGCTTGCTTTGGTGGTTTTTAACCAGTCTGGACAGATATTGCCTTGAATACTGACTAGAGACTGTGTCTAATCCAAATATCAGACACATTCAAGAGCCAACGTTACTTTAATCAGTCACCTCTGCTTCCTCTTTCCTCTTGATCACAGCAACAGCAGGTCCCTGCGATACTGCCCGGTCCTTTCCAACGTCTTTCCTCTCTGCTCCTCACCGTGACCCTCAGCAAGTTACCTGGACCCCGTGGCTTACCAGTTCATCTTGTCTGGCATCTTTTTCCAAGTCGGATACTTTCGTGTTTGATACATTGCTGCTCCCTTTGGGACACGGTCGCAGTGGAAGCTTGAAATGGAACCATGAAGATATTTTGGATGTTCCTGCCTGCCCTGCAAGTTCATTAGGCTCGTTGTCCTCCTGGTCCTTCAGCCAAGGCCATCACTGATTTCCTGGGGCTCTTTCTGAAAGCTGCCTGTACAGTAAAGCAAAACAGCCTCCTGTCCCCGCAGCCCGTCCCTCCTGCCCCGCTCCGTGCTGCTGAGCAGTCCAGGCCTGTGGTCGTGTGGCTGCACGAGCGACTGCAGTCGAGTGGTGACCGTGCTCTGCTGTACGCAATTCATAAACACCTGCAGCAGCCTTCTGAACAGGGGAAGCTGGAACAACATGGCATAATTGAAAGGAATTTGTGATGTGCTGTACAGGATGTATCTGAGAGAGAATAATCTCAAAAGTCGTAAGATAGGTGAAAAATAGCTTCTTATCCCAGGGGTGCTGCTGATGAGCACGATTTACTGTCTGCTATTAATCTGAAGTAAAAATTCCTTGGAATAATAACACAGTGATAATGAAATATTGATGGTCCTAATGGGAATTGGTTTGGTTTTGCCCTTGTGCTGTCTGCAGAGCCCCGGGTGCCCTCAGGAGGCTGGTGGGTGCTGCTGCAGCTCCCCGCCTTTCTGTCCTTCTGCAAATGGAAGGGAATTGTTTTTCTATGCTTTCGAAAGTGTGAATATTTCTAATTTTCTTGCCTTCACCTGGGGCTTTTGCTTTGTTAACATTTTGGAAATGAAGTTCTGCCTTATGGAAAAGCTTTTCACAAAAAAAAAAGCATTCAAGCAATCAGCAAAGTACAGGCAAAGTCCCGTAACTTCAGAGTAACACTGTCGCCTTGTTCATTTTTTTCCGTTTAATGACACTTCCTTCCCTGCTCACCTCATACCCTCATTTCAGGGGGAATAATCAAGTGGGAGCTCCTAAACTCAAATTATGCTGGATATGTTCTTTTGTTCATTTTGGAGAGCTAGTAAGAACAGCCAGGCTGTGAAATTTTAAGGCTGTATTTTTGTCACACTTAGTAATCTATTTATTACCTCATGACTCAATGTCTCTCTTGATTTACTTAGTGCCCACCTGGTCATTATATGTTATACGGGTAGGATAGAGGAGGGAGTCCTTTTTTTGTCGTGTGCTCAGAGATGGGCAATGCTTGAAGAGAGGGGAGAAGGAAGGGTCGTGCTCCGAGAGCCCCGTGAGCTCCGCAGCAGCAGGGTCTGGGGATGCTCCAGCCCTCCCTGGGAGCAGATCCAGCCTCCTCCTTTTGCATGTGGTAGAGGCAGGGTTTTCCCAGATCACTCCTAGGCAAAAACCTGAGCTTGTCAGGACCTAGAAGACCCTAGGAGGGGAGGCCACTGCCTTCTCCTGGAACAGGGTCTCTGCGCTGTTTTGGGACTCAGATTTCAAGCTGGGCCCATAGCCAGCTCCTGCTGCAGCCGAAGAGCAGCTCCAGGTAGCTCCAAGGCAAATGCTGGACTGTCTCCACATGTGCACAGACTGAATCCCTCCCTCCTGTGAGTGCCAGTGTACCTATTTTTTTTTCTTCCGTAAAAATACAAAGGGGATGTCTGAGGGCTGTAGAAATGCAAAGCCAGGTCGTTGTATTCAGCTATTGAAGCTAGCTTGTAATGAGAGAAACTATGACAGATAGAGCCTAACTGTGGTTAGGACTCCATGGTATGGTACAGGCAGCAAAAGGGCTTTGTACCTCAGCCCATCAGCTTAAAGTCTCTTAGAATCTTGTCTTTCAACTGTGCAGTGCACAAATCAGAGCAGTCACAAAATATCATAACCTCAAGAACTTCAGAGGAAGAGAACATCAGTTCTTTCATTAAAGAAAGAGGCATGTTGGGTGCTGCTAGGAGAAGGAAGGAATCTATCAACCAGAGAGAACAGACACAGGAGACCCTCACTGGAATTAAGAGCAGGAAATACATGTGCATAAAATGGAAGTTCCCTTAATAATAAAAAAATACTCATTTCTCCACAGTTGAGTCATCAGTGCTGAACACCTCCTGGGAGGGGGAAAGATGGCCGTATCTTTCTGAGGGCGTCAGGGGTCTTTGCAAGGATGGGCCATGGACCAAAAGTAACATGAAAATGATGTCATTCTTGCTGCTCTGAGGGAATGAATGGTACTCCAGCGTTGTTGTGTGGTGTGAGCTTCTGCAGCCTTTGATGTAAACGTCACATGGAGAAGCAGGAAGGGTATGTTGTGTGAAGCAACCAAGTAGTTCTTGTTTGTTACTGAGAAGGTGGCAAGTGCTTTTCTGAAGAGCAAAGTCATGACTGTGGGTTTCCTCCTCAAATTTCCATCAATGACACACTCTTGTTACCCCTGTCTTGGGGTTTATTTCAACACTGCCACATAACTTTGCATATTAAATATTAGGATTTTTTTTTCCAAGAGGTTAAAATTGATGTGAGGTATAAAGTCCTTGTTCCTGTCCGTGTTCAAGGGAGTCAATAGCCTGGGTTTTGGTCACCAGGAGTTTGTCTCTGCATAGTTCTACAGGTCAAATTTGACGCTAGGGGTAAATATTTAATGTTTTGGGTTTGTTCAGTGATAAGCTAATAGGCAAATAAGAACACCAGAGAAATAACAACATCTTCAATATTAGAGTTGTCGCACTCTGTTTAGTAAAGACATAAACATTTTTAATTAATAAAATGTTCTTCAAAAACTCATTATTTACTGGATTGAATAGTAATGAGAAAACAATTTATCTCATTTAATGAACCATTTTAAAATATTTCTGACAGAGAGGGCAACAGACTTTGTTCCCTTTGGCAATTTTTTTCTCAAACTGAAGATTCTCAACTGCAAAAGCAAATGTAATAGAAACAGTAGAAAACTAAGTCTATAGAGCTCTTTTTCCAAATTGGGGTTATGAATTCCAACTTTGCCCTTATCAGTATCAACCATTGCTGTTCACTCCTTGTACTTTATGTATCTGGAACATGAGTTAATTCATCCCAAACCAGGCACTATTAGGGTGTATTCCTGAAGAAATAAGAACAATTGTTATTGTTAAAATAGCCTCCTGTTGGTAACTTCAGTTTATTTATGAAATAAAATAATCTATGGGAAGAAATGTAGCCTTTTAAGGAATCCCTTCATAAAACTCTTTAAAGGTGATCTGCAATATGGATGGAAAATAGAGGCAAAGCTGTTAACATGACTCTTTTATTGTACATTCCCAGAAAGCTCAGTGTGTTTTGGAACTGTTAAGTACAGAAACTTTGGCCTGCTTAGAGTTACAGTGAACACTCTGGAGGATTCATGCCAGAATTTAGAAATATATTGATCAGGATGCGTAAGAGGAAAACAATAAAAACACAAGATGAAGCTTTGTGCTACTGAAATGCAAAGATAAGCACCAATTTATAATCAGAACTTATCAAGGTCCTTTTCAGGCACTGAGAAGATATTAATTAGAATATCTTAATTCTATCAAGTTTCCCTCACTGTGGGGAAGAAAAGGTTTTATTGTTGCTGAATTTGGACTCATTCTTGGACTTGCGGATGTTACTTTTGACAAACTGTGTGGATGCCAAGTGGGAGAAAAGCCAAATCAGTAAAATGTTGAAACTGGCTCTACTTGTGGCCCTCGAAGCAGTGAGGCCAGCCCGGCCCAGCGTGGTGCTGCGGTGGACGTGAGGAGCTGCAAGGACTATCTTGCTTGTCTGGAGGCCCCTGTTGCTCTTTTGCTCAGATTTGCCTCACCCATCGTCGTTCCTTACCATCTTCTGAGACCGTTTGTGGCCCGGTTCTGTTACAGTGTGTGGGGTGGGTCATCTCACACATAAAATCAGAGATATGGCAAAAAAAAAAGAACAGGATTAGGTGAGCGCAACAGATCCATCTGTGTGAGTCTGAAGTGCTTGTCCAGAAGTGCTTGTCCAGAAGTGACTGTTGTGGTAGCAGATGAAGAGACTGTTGAAGGGGAGATCAAAGGAAGGTTGGAGCCAAACGCTTCTCAAAGGTGCAAAGAAAATTACAAACACAGGAGGCAATGGATACAAGGTGTAGGTAGGGAATTCTTGACTGGATATAAGAACAAAAAAAAAATAGAGTGCTCTGAAATCCTGAAACGTGAGCTAGAGTGATGTAGTTCTCCATCTCTAGATGTTTTCAGGATTTGACGAGGCCCTGAGCAGCTTTCATCTAGCTTTGAAGTTAGCCCTACAGGTGCTGGGTGACCTCCAGAGCTCCATTCCAACCTAAACTGATCTATTACTCCTAGAAAATGAGGCTGAGTGAACAGGAACCATATTGTACAGAGAGAAACACAACAAAGGAATGAAAATTTGGGAGGAGTGAGTTATTATTTATATTTTTCTTGCCAAGATTTGGGTACAAGATCTCCTTGGCAACAGCTGAATGAGCACTGTTCCAACACGGTGCAGTTGCTTGGACCACCATGTGAAAAGACAGATCCCTGAACCCTAATCTTGGCAGTTTTAAGCTTAAAATTTTTTTTTAAGCAAAAGAGAAGAAAGAAAAAAAAAGCCTGAAGCTCTGCTGAAGTATAATTTAGGAGTTAAGGAATGAAAGAAAATTATCTTTGCCTTTGAAACAGTTACCTGAGCTTTTTCTTTCATTTGAATGTTGCCAAGAACTAAGAATAATGTTATAGTAAATGTTCTTGTGAAGATGGAGCAAATAGGCACGGTCCAGCACTGTAAAGCATCTGACCAGCATTTCGAATGCACCTTGTTCCCCTTCCTCCTTCAGTCAGCAGCCTCTAGGAAATGAGAAACAATCACTTTCTTGTTGCTCTCCCCGGTGGGCAGCCTTGCCTGTAAGCAATTTGTCATTTAGCAGAGCTAAATGAGAGATCATGTTTTTGCTTTTTTTCCCTCTTACCCAAGCTGTGATCCTGCTGCTGTTGTAGCAGTGAATGTTCTCCCCTCCCTCTCCTCTCTTTACCTGCCAAACACATACAGACACTCTAGATCTGCCTGGCTGTAAGTAATGGTGTGGAGTCCTGCTGTAGTTTACAGCAGGAAATAGCCAGGGAATAATCGAGCCCTGGGAACAGCTCCAACCTTGGATAAGCTGAAGAAAATAACAGGAACAAGGGAAATGGTGTGAAACTAAGCCCAGCAGCACTGGCCTCTGGACCCCTAAGCTGGCTAGAGCAGGGTTGTGCTTTTTGTTGCATAATGAATGCTTAGGCCAGTTTTACAACGTCCTTGAACCTCTTGGGAGAGGTAAATAAGCCCAAACCTAGTGAAGAGATCCCCTAGATCTCGAGTAGGTCCCTGCAGTGGTGACGGGGACTGAGTGATAATTGCACGGCTCTAACTGGTGGCTTTTGTAGGGGATGCGACGGGAAGCCAAGTGATGACTGTTCCCCTTAGGCGTGGGGCCCGTGAGAGGTTCAGCACATGGGGATAAGAGAGCATCCTCAAGGCAATTCCAAGTATCACGGAGGTATAAATTATTCGTGGAAATACATTATCTATACATACATATAAATATATCTGTCACCAAATCTGTGTGCCCCTACTCTCCTGTACAAAAGGATTATTATCACTGTTGAGGTCTACCTTCGGGCAAATGCTCCAGCTCTTTAATAGCTGCTTTAGACAAATGACAAGTCTGTTATCGTTATTTTCACTTTCTGCCATCCCATGCCTGCAAGTGTAAAATAAATAAATAAATAAAATACGATTTTTAGTCAAAAAAAAAGCATTGAGAAGGTGAAAACATCTCTTTCCAGAATGACTACTGCCTGGAAAATGAGCCTTGGGGGGAAAAATGAAGGAAAACCACAGAAATGAACAACAGGAGAATGCTACAAAACACTGTTGCTTCTCAGTAGAATTTTACCCATCAGCTTTGACATAAGTACCATATTCCGGCTGTAAAATATAATTAGAGCAGTGAATCAGAAAGGAGCTGTCCATCGAAGAGCACAGTGTGTTCTCAGCCAAGGAGAGGGATGTGAAACTCATGCAAATAAGGCTGAGTTCCCCTGCTTCCTCCTTAGGAAACTGTGTGTGACACAATCAACCAAACATTTTTGCAGCAAGCTGCAAATTTCGCATGCTCTTCTGAGCTGGAATTCGCCTTTGAGTTCTGCATTACGTCGTGCAAGCTGCCTCCCTCCATCGGTTGCTGCTCTCAGGGCTCCCTTTGCAGAGGGTGAATGTTCCACGGTGCTGCTCCTTGGCTCTTTCAGGGGCAAACCACTGGCCAACCCAACAGATTGGGATGTAAGCTCCAGCCTGGCTTATGTTCCAGGACATGGCAGAGCAGTTCTTCCAGCTCAGTGGTGTGAATTCTTCTGACATTCACCAGGCTTTGTCCAATAATCCATCATTTTATCAACTATGTTGGTTCTCTGCAGAGAGGATTCTGAAGCTGGGTCATTTAAAGGGCTCTTTCAGATAAAGCAGACACTCTCTTTTCAGACTGTGTGAAGGTTTGGGTGTTTATTTCTGTGTTTTTCATGCATGGCCCCAGTTTGACCCCTTGATTTCTAGAGTATCTGCACTGGAGTTTAACATAAAGACTATATTTAATTATCATATCTTCTCTCTTTGACCATAGCCTAGCACCTGAATGCGTCGCTCGGCCTCCTCGCTCCCTTTTTGGGGTGGGGATTGCAAACATTTTCCTTTCTCAGTAACTTCCTAATCTAATAAAAGGCATTTTGGAAGTGCCGTGACAGGGCGTCTTGCAGTGCTGTTCCCACTGCTTTTTCTTTTCTGACGATGCTTTTTCTTCTCCGTGTAAAAGGGAAGATGGTACCAATTTTGCAATCCATAGATGCTGTGTCACAATTGTTGCTTTTCTGGAACCTGATAGACTAGGTCTGTCCTGTTACATCATGGCTCATTTTAGTGCTACACTTCTACTCCTTAGCGCTACCTGAGTGTTGAGTCACACTGTACTTGTGGTCTGGATCAAACTAACCTGTTCTGCAGGCTTAAGTGCTATGCCTTATACCTGGCCGATGCCCAAATTCTGCACCTACAGCCAGTTTGCACACAAATGGCCTCCAGTCACTTTCTTCAGCAAAGTCAAGCCTAGTTACTGAGGGCAGAGCAGAGCTGGCCATAAATTCAAGTGCCTTGTGCACCCAGCTTAGCAGACTGAGCCTGGTAATGGTTCTTGACTGCTTAACGTTGTATTGATTTTGGAGGCAGAAAGGCAACTTAAGTGAGTTAACACAGACAATAAACACTGAATGGGTGGAATTTTACTACCTGCGTATTCCCTACCACTAGGACTTTCTCCCTAAGGAATGTCCCAAATTCAATGGAATAGGTTTATCTAGGTTAATGTTAGAAATAAAAGGACTCCTTCCACCTCTGCACTGAAGAAACCAATCCAGAATTCATAGCAAGGAGCATTTTCTGCCTAGTGGCCAAGCTTGCAAACCTGCTTTACGAGGGATCCATCGTCCTTTTAATTTCTGCAGAGGGGAAGTAGTTGAGTGCTAAATGCAGAATTCATCTTAGAGAGGCACAGCTGGTAGCAGTGGCCTTTTCAAATGCATTCAGCTCTCCAAAGGCAGCTGATTCAGAACTACACATGCTGGTTGCTGTCTTGTACTGTGTGCTGCAATCTCTAGTCATATGCAGAGCCTGTTTTTCTCTTAGGTAGTTATGGAGTGTGTAGGCAGTGATTAGGTATATGGTGGTATATAATAATCAGGACTTGCATATCAGCATTATCCCAGTATCATCAGCATCATGCCATTTTGGCCATTTTGGCCAAAGTAAAGAGGAGTTTTCCTCAAAATGAAACAGCCAAGTCTTTGCTGACCAGGCATAACCTTGCTGGGCTGGGCACTCAGGCAAAACTGTTGCAGACTCCAGCCAAACTCTTCAGACCTTTTGTCCTCAAATTTCCTGGCTCAGGATAAAATTTTTCTCTTGAAGGTAAATGTCTCCTTACATAACTGATAGAAAGCCACTGACATTTCGGGAGAAATACAGATTCGTGAGAATAGGTGTGACATTTTGGATGCTGAGTGGTAGCAGAGACTGAAGGTACGTTCAGGACCCAGTGGAAATCCTTGTCCATCAAACCATTAGACCAGACATCATACCCTACAGGTGTCTAAAGCTATTTTAGACACCTTTTTTTCTAACTGGATCTCTCCTTTCCAACCTCATGAGCCTTCCCGTAAGCAGTAAGGAGCAGAATCGGAGGAGAGTACTAAGATTACCTTCCAAGAGATCTCTTGGCTTCATCTCCATACGCTTGCTTCAGAGCCTTCAGAGATTTTGCACACCAAAGACTTTGCCTCTGTCTTTGCCCTAGACTTTTATTATTATCATGAACAGATTTCAACAGGAGAGCTTTCCCAAGCTTTGTCAGTGGTCTTTTGTTTCTGGTGGCTTCTCCCTTTCTCTGGAGTTACGCCTGGCCCTCTGCTTCCCATGTCACTTCCGCACTCCCCTCCCCTCCGTAGGACATGTCTTTTTAGCAGTCATGGTACTGGATGGCTGCTGGGCTGTTCTACCCAAGTGGACTTCATAGCATTAGAGTCCTGCATGCCAGACAACAAGTTGTTGGGGCACACAAGGATGAGTTACTGCCGCCGCCTTTCTCTTCCCATCTAATCATGTCAGGAGAATTGTCCTGGTTACATGGAACGTGACTGAGCCTCACTGGGTGAATGAATTGAAGAAATGAAACACATTTTTAACTTTCAGCATGAAATACATCATTTACAGTGTAATGGCATCCCTGCTATTACATTTAGTAAGTGGTGATGGGCCTGCTGGGAATCATTTTACCATTTTCATTTTAATCAAGAAATTAGTAAATTAATATTAGATCTATGCAGCATAGCTTTTTTGTTTGGTTCTGTTTTCCCTAGTGAGTATTTTTTCAAGTTTTTAAACAAATTATCATCATTCACTGCTTGAATTTTTCACAAATTTGGGGCTTTGCTTCCAGGAAAGTTCAGCTAGAGCTTGTATCAGTGTTACTTGAATGACAGCTCATGGAAATCTGGAACAGCAGTCAGAAATGTTCTGATCCAATTTATGTAACCAATTGGGAAATAAAGAAATCTCAAAGGTTTTATCAAGCTCGTCGAAATTGAAATAAAAACATGTAATAAAGCAAAAACTAGCCAAAAAGAAAGATGAAATTCATTCTTTGAGTTGTTTTTCATGAGAAAACAAAACAAACAAACCTTCAATCAATATTAAAACTACAAGCAGTTGCAAAGAATCTTTTTTTTTAATAATAACAAAAGGTCTTTCTCATGCAAGCAGCTCTGTTATGCAAGAGACTTTGTCATCCTATGGCAATAATCACTACCCAAAGTCAACAAAGCTTTATATTGGCAGAAGCTAGAAAGAGCGTGGAGGTGTAGTGACTTTTCCAAGGCCATGGAAGGCCTTAGAGCCTGGAATGATGTGTGGATCTCATGAGTTGCTGGACAAGCAACTGTCTTCCACTGCAAACATAGATCTGATGGTGATGTGCTGTTTGCAAATAAAGACGGAGTCTCTTCTAGCACCTATTTTGACTTCTGTATCTCAACAGCACTGTGGTATCCAGATACCACAAGTCTTGCTCAGGAGATTTTCTTCTCCAAGTCAGCTCTATCCTGGGAGACCATTCCCTGGAAAAAAAAATCCCCCTTCCCCTGTGAAATCCAGCTGTTTAATATATATATTTTTTCTTCTTTGGCTTTGAATCCTGTAGTGATTTTCTGCATTTGAAATGCTCTTGCTCTGTGACAGTGCCTGTGCAGTTTGCTACCCAGGGCCCCATTCATGCTTTTTGGCTATCTCTACTCCCTCTGACACCTGCTTCTATCCCAGTTTCTGGGCTTACTATTTTTTCCCATGTGAGAATTAAACAACAAAAATGAGTCTCTTCCCTAGAAGACAAATGCTCTGTTTGAAACCTAGGTCAAACATTTTCCCTCCTCACCTGCAGGGAGGGAAAAAAGGAGGGCAGCTGGAGGGGGTAAGGGAGGAGAAGGATGCTTTGTGCTTGTGATGGCATTAATCAGCACACACATGTTTTTCATTGCTGCAGATGCAATCACCACTAGCTAATACATCCCCCACCTTTGGCCAGAAGTGCTAAGCTGCTGGTACAGATGAAGCCGTTTGCATAGCAAAGCAGCAGCTGCAGTCCTCTCTGCAATAAAGTAATGAGGATTCGGTGCCATGTTACCGCTTCCTTCTTTTCCTTTTTAATCATGATAGTGCAAATGGAGTGCTGTGATTGAGCATCCCTGTGCTCTCCTCCCACTACCTGAGTGGCCTGCCTTTCCCTTCCAAGACCCATAACTCAGAGGCAATGACAATTCCTAGGAGACCATCTATGAAGTTGAGTCCTTCCCGCCTTACGTGACTCTGACTTTGCAGTGGTTGGTGTCAGCCATGGGGTAGCTCATGCACGGCAAACATACACCTTTCTTGAAGATCTTGCAGACCACGTGCTGCAAGATGTAGCACTAGACACTCTGAAAAACAGTTCTGGGGAACCGAGGCCAGAACGACATTGCATTTCATTGTGTCGTAACCCAGGTGTAAACTGTTTGCCTTACTTCATCTCCAGCTTGGCAGTCGTTAGTGCAGAAGTGCTCTGCTGAGGTCTGTGGAGCTTCATGAATGGCCTGGTCAGCCCTGCTGATGCACCATGTCTGCAGTAAAGTTTTCTGCCTGTGGTGAAGGATCTTCACTCACAATATTTTCATGGACTTCACAGTACATTGGAAGCCTGTTGGGGTGATTATGTAAGTTCTTATAATTTCTATGCTTATTATTATTATTAAAGATAAATAGTAATTGGTCAGACCTAAGGTTACCATTTAAGTTTCATCAAGCTGAAGGGAGAAACCTTTGAGAGAAGAAGGACACTTGAGTATGTGGGTAGGTCATGTTGAATCCTGTATGGCAAAAAAGAAGTCTCAAGAAAGCTGGGCAGGGTTTTGAAAGAAGATGATGGCTCAGATCTTCTGATTTCAGAATTTAAATGGGACCAAGGGAATTGAGCTGGACACTCAGCATGTGCTTCACTGCTTGCCAGCAGTCTGTGCCTTTGCCTGAGATATGAAAATGTGGATGGTGAATGAAGCTTGATAATTCCCAACTCATCTAATTAGATTATTTCATCATCTGAATGAAAAGTGACAAGTGAAAGGTAGAACAGGAATGAGCACACGTTCAACAGTCCTGGGCTTTCTTTGTGAAGGAGGAGGCCAGATTATTCAGGCTCTCTACTACTGTAGGTGCAGAGGCCACCAGGATTTTCTGGGCATTTTAACCCCCTGGGCATTTGCCTTCCAGCTCCAGGAGAGCAAACTCACTGCAAGAAAGACACCAGAAACTGTGCCATCTCCACCGTCTTTGCCAAACTTCCAACAACCCTGAAATCACAGAGCTAGCTCCATTCTTTTCTTCTTTCTTTTCCCTTAATTCATATTCCCTACCTTATTTCTCCGTCCCAACATAAAAAAAAAAAAAAAAAAAAAAAAAAAAGGAGCAATAAACTGAGTTAACCAACGAGGACTGCATCTCTGCAATAGCACAACAAAACAACCAAAAGGCAGGTGAAAGCAATAGCTTTAACAGCTCAGTAGCAGCAAGATTGTGCCCAGTCTTTTAGAGGCTGAGGTGACCAAGAATTCACCTGCCCTTTTGTAGCACTGCGGTCTCATTATTTTCTTTCTTGCTCTTTTCTCTCTCCTCATGTGGTTTGTTTGTAAAGAAAACAACTTTGGCTTTAAAAAAAAAAAAAAAGGAACGAAGACAAGTTTCATGACAATATATATATTTTTTTCCTTTCCCCAGAAAGAACAGCTAATACCATCTGTAATGCTATCTAAAAGACTGTCTAGAGGGGTCATTTTACACAAGTGAAGGTGTTTTTATAGAGAAATGGAATGAGAGAACTTTTAAAATGGAAGCTTTACATAGCATTATACACTGCAAAGACTTTCAGCTGAGTTTTCTTTCCTTTTTGCATATTTAATAACAGATTTAAATGACTTTTAATGATAATTGCTTGCTGCTGAAGCCTGTCCTGGCTTACTGAATCTCAGTATCAAAAACGAAAGACAAAAAAAAACCCTCTAAACTTTATTTAAAAATGTTTAGCGTTTTGGACATGTTATTATATTTGATCCTTTGTGCCCGTTTGTTCTATCAAAATTAGCATAACAATTTTCTACCAGTAAAATAAAATAGTAATTGTCCCTTTCTACTGACTCTGTCACCATTGTACTTAAATACAGGACTCTATTTTCATGTCTTACCTTCCAGGGCTTTTGTAACACAGCTAGAAAATTAGTTTCTTTCCCAAGAACTGTTTAATGTTTTTGCAAAAATGTTTCAGTCCCACATTTTTTGAGGAAAAATCGAAGTAATCAAAACCCATCCTTTCCCTGAGGAATTTATCTTCTTACAGAAGCTCACCCTTGTTTTTGAAGAGGGCAGCCATTCTCTTATAATAAAAATATTTACAAACTCCAAACCTAAGTGACAAATGTGCAGAAATTTCAGGGAGAAGGGATGGGGTTTTCAGCCTGGTGACTTCTATAATGGAGTCCTTTAGAGGGGAAAAATAAAAAGGAATGCAAAGCTAGGCCCGAAGTCTGACCTGAATCCTTTGCCTAGCAGGAGAATAAACCGCGCGGCCTGCTCG
>JAUBNY010000209.1:156900-173959 GCA_032275445.1 Crypturellus soui
GTGACTAAGTGTCTCATTAGTTTGGGATGTGGGTTGTGAGGGGAGAGGGTGTTGTCAAAATGAAGCCTTATGAAGCAGGTATATCTCAGGATTTCTTCCAAGCGACTTCTTGGCATTTCTTTTTAACTCACAGAAGAAATAGATTTAATGATACAGTTACCCATTGTGCACTTGACCCCTTGTCTGGTCTCACCAAAATAGCCCCAAAAATCAAGGCAAGATTTTAATCAACTCTAGTAAGTTATTGGAAGAAAATCATTTACCGAGGACTGTGTTTTTTTGTTTGTTTGTTTGTTTTGTTTTGTTCTTTTTTTTTTTTTAATTTATTTATTTGGTATGCATTTGTGCTGTGGTTCAAATTGATTATTTATGCCAATTATCAACTATCAATCAGGATTGGAGTGGAAATAATCTGTTCTTGGTGAACTCTCTGCTTTCTGAGATTTTCAGATGATAACATCAGCAACCTGTTCTGCCCCTTATCCTTCTGTTGTGCCATTTAATTGGTATGTTTCCCTCCTAAGTTATCTGGAGCTTTTTTCCCCCTCTACTTTTTGTAAAGTAAAGCAAAACGTGCAGTGGTTGGGGGGAACAAAAGGTCTCTTATTAATTATGACTCTGAGCAGCTTTACCCAGACTGGGGGGGCTGGAAAGTTCCTTGGATGGTTGTGCATAGATTAGAAGCAGCTTTCATACACAGCCCTGCACTTCTGAAGTAAACAATTTAAAAACAAAACCTTAAGAAAACCCACAGTGTTATGCAACTCTGTGAATTATTATTTTTTAAGTTAAAAAAAAGCCCATCTGGGCTCTGCTGAAAGCTAGCAATTAGCTTGCAGTGGAAGAAGTGGAAAGCAGACAACTAGTAACACCTCAGTGGTTGCCTTTGCTGTTTTACTGCTATCGGGTCCAGGAGAAAGATGTTATATCCATGACAGTTAAAGGAAAAAAAAAAAAAAAAAACAACCTCTTTCTGAGAAGTGCCATGCTGAACTCTTCAGCTGTGTGCGTAGTGGTGAGCAAGCATGGAAGAAGTGGTGGCTACTTAATTAAATCGTACTTTCTTCCTTTTATACAGTAATTACACCAATTATAAGTCATATCCTAATGTTTTTAAGGGGATGTTTGTAAGAGCTCAACTCCTTGAGACTGACCTTAGAAGAAAGAGGCATAAGGTGGAAGTGTTGGCTTAGTTTCAGACTGATCCGCAGCTGCCAATTGTAAAGAAACCTTTGGATTTCCAGCATAGAGAGGTTGCACCCTCGAGCAGAAAGGGAAATCAGAGCTTTGCTGCACAGACAGTGTCTATTAATGGCCTTGCATCTCCCAGCTGTGGAAGGAAAACCTCGAATTGGCTCTTGCAAATCTGTTACGTGTATGAATCTCTGGGGCCTAGTAGCAGACTCGGTCCTGTGCTGGTCTCTCCTAAAAGGCCATGGTTTAAGAAGGAGATAATAATAACAAATGATGCTAATAATAATCTTTAGCTCTGCTGCTCCTGGGAGTATTTGGCAGGCAGCAAAGCATGCCCAGCCTGTGGAAGACTTACTGAGACTCTGTAAGGCAAAAGTTGTAGTAATTGCACTCCTCTTCATGTTGCTCTGGCAAGGAGGAAAGGGGGCCTTTTTGTTTCCACCCTACACAAGCAACCCCACCAAATAAATCCTGCTTGAACCAGGCTGTAACCCACTGCCTGGCGCTCTGGCTGATAGCGCTGCTGCAATAAAGAGAATACCTTTCTCACCACTGCAGTTCTGTACGCTCCTGCTGTTGGGCTTTCTCTAAGAGACTCCCCATGAGCAATGCGCCTCCTGCCTCACTGCTGTCCTGTCACTGAGCTGACCAGCTGTCATGAATGATGGGCACCTTGCGAGGAATCTGAGTCTCCAGGTGGGCCCCTCTGGCTAGCACAAAAACAGGAGCTACCGTGGCAGACTTTGGACCCTGGCCACGCTAGCAGCTACAGCACAGAAACCCAGGCTGTATCTGCCAGCATCCCAGTACCAGCCAGCTCGGATGTGACCACCCCGAGTGGTGAGGGATGGTGATTCCAGACCAGCAGAGAGAGCTCTTGATATACGCTCGGGCCCAGGCCATTGCGAAAGCACATCCCAGCCATTTCCATGGCAACTGGCTTTGATGGACTCCAGGGCAGTACGAGATGAAGAATAAGTCTTCCTCTGACTTGGGCCAGGGGAAGAAAAACTGGTTATAAATATTGTATGAGTGCACGTGAACCATTTATCTGTGATGAGTGCATGTTTGGACCTATTTACACATCTAAGGGTAATAAGGTAGAACACAACCCAAGCCTGGATATCTATCTCAGTCCAAATCCAGCCTTTCTCTGTTGGGAAATCTGGGGCCTTTGGTATTCAGGGGAGGTTGATGCTTCATCACTTCTATCACTTTAGGCAAATAAGCAATTAAAACCCACAAAACTGGCCATACTTCAGGAATTTCCCACTTTTGCAGAGCAGCGGAGTCATCTGTGATGATTTGTCTGTAAGGGATGAACAGGCCAATTCTGCATAGTTAAGAGCTTTGGAAAGTCCACATCTGGGATGCAATGACAAAGGGGTTACAAAATGAATTAAAAGCCCCGAATAAAATGTCCTTGTGAATCTGAAGCAAGCTGCATGCACCAGCAGTGTGTGTCTATGCAAAGCGAGAAGGTCAGGTGCGGAGAGGTGGTGGCATTCATTCATTTTCCTGCATTCAAGGGGGAGCAGCAATGCCACACGGCAAACAAGCATGGATTAAGAACAGGGATCTGAAAAGCTTCTGTTCAGTTCTTGAGAACGGCTCTGAGTGTACTGATGGCTTAACGCTTAATTGGAGGGGGGTTGCCGTGGTCTCAGCAGAGGCAGAGGAGGGATTTGGGCCGCCCTGCTGATGGGAACCAAGTGCTGCCGGCCCTTGGTTGCCTCGAACAGTGAGATGTCCAACCAGGGTTAGCAACTGCAGCAAAGTCAAAGAGGGACCCCTGTTCCTCAAAGGGAATGAGTGTCTCTTTTAAACACGTGTGGCTTTTAAAACACAGCTGTGCAGGATGGAGCTGAGGCCAGAAAAGTGTCATTCTCGCCTAGTCTCCTCTGTCAAGAGCTGCCTCCTAAACCTAGAAGCTCCAGCATGAGCTCGCTGAGCCCCAGCGAGCCAGACCTGGATGCGCTGATTTGGCAGCTCGGAAGAGGTGCTTTTCTACCTAATAATTCAGGAGCCATGAAAAAGTGAGCCAGAGATACCAAGCGTGTGAACCGCTGCAGGCCCTCGAACACATGGTTTCCATCAGGCAGGACCTACACTAGTGATAGGGGCTTATTGGAGGCGCTTTCTGTCGGGGCTCGTTAGCACTGCTAAATCAGAGGCACAACCCTGCTGCTCTCCTCCTCATGCGATCGCCCCTGCTTAAGAATTTATCATTCCCATCCCCACCCCTTTCTACTTGGCATTCCGGAGTTATTTATTTATATTGGGAGAGACAATTGCAGTGTTTCACGGATGGCCACAGCGGAATGCTAAGCAGGCAGGCGCCAGTCCCGCAGGTACGGCAGGATGTGGAGTTGATTTGGCCGATTCTACGTGACTAATATTAAATATCACCATATGGAACCAAAGTCTTCCCCAGGAGTTCATCACTAATTCATCTAAGGGTGACTTTTGTTGTCAGTGTTAAAGTAACATTGGGCCTTATTATTTTTTTTTATGTTTGCTACATTTTCTGTTTTTTAATTTCTGTGAACTGGTTGACACAAGCAGAAATATTAATTAACTTTACTTGAAAATAAATGTCTTCAGAAAGGGTACTCCTGCAGTCAGAGGAATGGAAATTGTGTAATTTGGTCTTAATAGAAGGTGAGGAAATAATTTACATCCCACCCCTCTTTGAAATCAGTTGCTCAGCTATGAACGCTTATTCTTAGCAGAGGTTTTATATATAGGGAACTGGCTCTGTTTAAATAGCATCACCTATCTACTGATTCTTTTTCTCTGTTTGCAAAAGTATTTTGTGAGTTTGTATTTGCCAGCTGGACTACTTATCCAACACTTTTATGGGAATCACTTCCTGCCTGTAACACGATGAGGATTGTTCACCTTGACCCACCACTTCTTATGAGGTTTCCCAGACTGTGCCCAATCCCCACCTGAATGCCTGGCACGCCTGACCACTGATAATTGAACGTCCTTCTCGGGTAGGGATGCCCTGGCACGCATGGGAGTAAAGCCAGTCCCCTGCTGCTGTTCCCAGCCACCCTGTTTTTGCCCACTGCCATGGGCAAACGGTGCCAAAGAACCCTGTCTTTCCGAGATGCTTGGGGGGCAGAGGGTGATGCTCAGGCCGAGCGGGTCCAGCCAGCACTTGTTCCTCTTGCCTGCATCGGAGCAGGCAGTGATGGGGAGGATGGATGCGGTGGCGAGCGCGGCTCAGGTTCCTCGCAGCTTGCTCCCTGAGAGCCCATTAAAGGGAAGATTTAGATGCCGTGGTGATTGCTGGGGTGACTGGAGAGTTAATTCCACACAGGGGACAATTAGCAGTTCCCAGGGAAGCTGACTGTGCCGCCCGGTGAATGCCGCCGGCTGTGGCTTCTCTCTCCCGCCTTTCCCTACCGCTGCTTCACCCAAGCCCCCTTCTCCTCGCCTCCTGGAGAACCCGGTGGGAAATGTGCCCAGTGCTGTTTGGTGCATCCAACCTTAGTGCCTGCTCCTTCCCCGCGAGGAAGCAGGTTGTTTTTAGATGGGTCTCACTTTTCCACCCGTAAGCTGTTCCAAAAGAAAAGATCCGGGAGGAAACAAGTTCAACAGGCCAAGAGGGAAAAAAGACAGATAGGAGAGAGAAATGGGAAATCCGAACCCAGATCCTCCCTTAGCTCTTTGTTATTTCTCACCATCGCGGATGAAGCTTTTTTGCTCCAGTGCTTGAATGTCTCATAAAGAAACATCGAGCCACTGAAGCCTGGCCGGTGGCAAGCCATGAAATGAGCAGGTGGTTGCACTTACGGACATTCAGTATCAGCAATTTCCGACTAAGTGACGTCTTTTAAAGACTCATTCAGTTACATTTCATGCATTTTCACTCCTGTATCAGAATGGCAGGCAGGCTTGAGATCATTTATTGGATATATTTTTCCTACTTACATGTAAAATGACTTTTTTTTTTTCCCAGTACAATTATTGTGAACTGCTAAGGTTTGCAAGATTTGGTTTGGAGGCTAATTGCAATCTCTCTGAAAAACTTTTCACCCTTATATTACAGGCATGCAATTTAAACTCCACTTTACCTTAGTTTTTGTTTAGAAATGCTTTTCATTTTCCTTTCCATTTTTCTTTAAATATCACGAATATACTTCATGGCAAAGAAAGCCCCAAATCCCCTTACTGGATAGTGTTGCCAAAGATAGCAGTCATACAGAATCTGCCTTAAAGTATGTGGGGGGTTTTTAATAACATTTAAGGGGACTTTTGTACTAAATGTCATCCTTTGTAAATTTACAAAATTTACACTGAATAGCTGAAGATCCCCTCAGGATCTGTGACACACATTGACTGTTGTAAGAACTTGCTGGGCATCTTTGAAGGCCACATCAGACTTACCCCATAAGCTCTGCTGGCTGTGAACCACTTTTTTGAACTAACAGCCAGAGAGCACCAACAACACACATTTTCTACCTGATTTGCATCAGTAGAGCTGCCAAAATGTAGCAGTAAACCTGCCCCCTGCAAGAAGTTTGCAGCGTCTTGAGTGGAACTGGATTTCCCTCAGTTGTGGACTTGAAGCTAGTCAGTAGGGTCAGCAGTTATGCAGACTCAGATACAGTGACTACCTTAATTTATTTAAATGTAACCATTCTGTAGGTCTCGATTTACTTGAGTTTATATGGGCAGTTATTTCAGATTGTTTAGGCCAAAGAGGACAGTGCCGCAGATGCCACTTTCCTTTGAAGGGATTGAGTTTTTGATTAATTTTATTTTGTAAATTTGACTTACCCATGCGTCGTCAGAAAACTTGCTGCATACTCAAGAGTTACAGTTTGGAGGATAAATAGCTGAGTCCTTCATATATCCTTAAGAGACTAAATCCTGCTTAAGCAGGAAGCGGAGGGATGGAGTTGTGGATTGTTGTGTCTGCAAATATGGCGACATGATTGAAAACAATTGAGTTACCACAGTTTAATGAATTTTCCCTCTCAGTCAGCTGCTCCGTTGCTACTTGTCAGCTGTGATAATGTGGCTGCTTTCAGCTATGTGATCACCGTCTCTGTACTGAGCTGGCCAAATAGCTACATGATCCTTATATCCTTCCTCTCATCTCTTAAAACCTCAGACTCCTATGGTGCTTTTTTGATGCACTCTCCCCTTTTCTTCCTTAACCAAATGATTTTCAAAAAACTGGAGACTAAACTGTCAGCAACAAGTTCATTCAGCCGTTGCCCAGCTATACTTGCCTTAAGATTTCCAATAGCAGTTGAGTGCATCAGGGAGATATCTTTACTCACTGACATTTAGGGTATTCTAGAGACTGTTTTTCTCTCCTTTTGACTAGGGTTAATATTCAACAGAAATGTACTGTTGCTTAGAAACTGTCTCGTAAAGCTGAATTCATTAATGCTTTTTCCAGTGTGCTCCCACAACCTCGTTAGATAGTGCTTCCCACTTTCATCCTAATTAACAGGTACGCAGCAAAATACTAAATAAAATATAGAGAGTAGGGTGCGTTTCTGCCCATCCTTTGCCAGCCTCCTCCCTTCAGTCTCTGAGGGAGCTGCCACATCTCTGACCTCAAGCTCCTAATCCTTTTTCAGTCGTTTATAGCATCCTCCCAGGAAAACAAATACAATTCTCGGATTGGTCCTGGCATTACTCATTGCTGAGATGACTCTTTCCACGTCTCCTGGATGCCTGGGGAATCATGAACAGGATGGGTGGGCTCTGCCTCTTGCAGCCCTGGTGAATTCAGCAGCATTTCACCCAGACCCAATGGTTTTTGCCAGTGATGAACAAGGCAAATGTGATGGGTTTGCAGCTCTGGCTGATGTCTGGGTCTGAAAACGCCAGTCTTAAAGCTAGAGGAGAGCAAGATCAGGTGTCTATCTGAGTTTAAAAAACTGAGTATCCTGAGCCTAGTTGCAATCGCGTTTGCATCGACAGGCAAAACAGGGCCGGTTCTGCTGCTGGCATTGACCTGCCTGAGCACTGTGAGGTTTACAGCATGAGAGCTCCCGAGATTTTGAGATGACGCTGAGGTGCTGCTTTCAACAGGTGGCTTTTTAAAGTTTAATTAATAAAGGCTTTTTATTTGCCTGTGCTGATCCTGAGTACTATTTGGCCCAGTCTTCTGGGGCAGTCTGCTATATGCCTCAGATCTGCTGAGATGTAATGGCTAACTGCAATTCTCCTCTGTTTTTTCCCCAAGTCTTTAACTTAACTTAACTTTAGAAGCAGGAGTCTTTTCAAAATGTGGAGAAAGTTCATATAATTAAGATATACGTGATGATTTCTACTGCTCCTCCCATTTCCCAGTCTGCATGAAGAGTGCAGAATTGTCAAGACAAAGGTGTTTCTATAGTGTTTTCAGCTTAGGCCTCTACAGTCAATATCCTGGCCTGGGAATAGCAAAGAGCTTGTTAGCTTGTGCTTTTCAGTCCAGATTTGCAGACAAAGAGCAGAGAAAATTAGCTAAGGATCTGAATAAAGAACTTAATTTCTAGATGCTTATGCAAGGCTCCCATGCCCCCAAGGCACCAGTGTCTCCACACTGACGATAAAGAACATTGCATTTTCCATGTTGAGTGTTCAGGCAGAACTGTTAATGTCACAAACATTTTATTTAATGCCAGCCCTGATTAGATTTACCAATATTTAGCATCTATACACAGTATTAAGAGATCTTAAGTGGTCAGGTCCTATTAACAATTTGTCTTTGAAGTTGCCCTGTTAATTGCTTTGTTCTGCTTTAAGGGACTGGTTCAAATTCTGTTAAATAAGGAAGACAGTCTGCTGCTTATTCTGTAGAAGCTGGCAGCAGGTTCAGGTAAAATAAAGATAAATTTGGGGAGGTTACTCACAACCCAAGCTAAACTAGAGCCAGCTGTGGCAAATGTGCGTTCAACTTAGTTATTTAAATCTCAGACAATCTCAGAAAAACAGTAAGACTGAAATGGCATCCTTGCAATATTTTCCCTTGGATTTCGTGGAAGCAGCCTGCTATCTTGCCAAAAGGATTGAGTTTCTGGAATGAAGGAGATTTTAGTTTTGCTTCTTAAACAGTAAATGTAATTTTTTCAATTTAGTTCTAACATATCGTGAACTTTGGTCATTTAACTTACTGCTTCAGCTCAAGGAAGTGAACATTTTGAATAAAATAAATATTTTGAGACCACATGCTTTGAAATATAAACAGTCTTGTGGAAAAAAATCAGAAACTGAAAGTTCACCAAGAATCTTTCTCCTGAGCTATAGCAATTTGTAGGTGTAGCTCTTGCTTGTTGAGAAGTTTTTTTGAAAAATGTATTTCGGGTTAGGCTGCAATAAATCTCTTTTCTGATCTTCCAGAACTGCAAACAAACCAAAAACATGCAGGCAGCTCTGCTCTTGAGGGAGTCTATCTCTGAAAGTTTTCCAGCACACTCTTGCAGATGCTAAAACTTGAGATTGCTCAGATAAGATGCAGCGAAACCAGGCCAGATGCGCGATCTTTACCCATGCAGTCTCGCTATCCATACTGTTTCTCACTGCATATCCTCTTCACTGTATTAGCATGAAAGCTGTGATGAGAAAGCACAAAGAAAGCTTACAGATGGGATATGTCTAATATTTTCCTAAAAGCCACTTTGTGTGTCCTCAAGACATGGTTTGTGAGTGAGTGAGGCAGGAAAGGTAGTATAGGAAAGGCAGGAGCAAACAGCAGTTGTATGAGTTTGAATCAGCCCCAAAGACCCCTTTTTCCTTCAGTTTCGAATTAAAAAAAAAAAAAAAAACAGCAAATAAAATGATGGGTAACCCTGTTCTAACTCACCCTGACTGCAGGAAGCAACCCAGACGTACAAAACACCTGGCTATAAAGAAGACCTGGGTTTCCTTTCCTCCTCCCTCAGTCTCAGTTTAACCAGAAGGTAAAACATGCCCAGTTCTCACACTGCTTTTCTCATAGAAGGAAATGGGAGGATGGAGGAAAAAAAAAAAAAGTGTGACAGGAAAGATGGACAGAAAGAATGAGAGAAAATCTGCTCCTTGGCACAGAGCAAAAGGATTTGAGCACATCTGACTAAGCCGTCTCTGGTGGATGGAGGCTGGAAAACACTGGCATGGAGTTGCTTTTGTGTGTGATTCATGGTGGAGTCGTCATTAAATGAAGTGTGGTTGACCTGGGAGATTCATATGAAAAGTCAGTATTTGCATGAAGTGGAAGATGAAACCTGAGGCGTTACATGCCAGATTTTCCAAGGACCTTCCCCAGCTCTGCAAGTTGCTGAAGCTATTTCTGAGCAGGCAGCACTGAGCGCCTCCTGCGAAGGGCTGGTCCTGGGCAATGCCCATTTTGCAGAATAGCTAAACACTGCCTGTACAAGGAAGAAAATTGCTCTACAGGGATAGAAGCTGATTTTTTTTGGCTTAAGTACTGCAATAGGCCCCAGGAGATGCAGATTTAAGACCAATTTCTATTGCAGACTCACTAAAGAGGTGTGAGTTAGTCGCCTGCCTCAGCTCCCTATCTGTAAAACAAAGAATAAAACATCCTCTTGCTCTTTTTCAGTCCTATTTAGATCATATTCCCCCGTGAGCAGGAAATATACTTCACTCCATCATGATAAAATGCCCAAGACAAGGAATCCCAGTCTCAAGTGAGGTTTCTGTATATTCACATCACTGAATTCTTCCATGCCGTCCTCTACTGCTTTTACAACTTTACTTTTGTCACCATGAGGGGTTTGCAGTGCCTGGGGCTGAGCTTGCAAGGTCAGGAGATGGCCCAATTTGGATGCTATCTCAGCACTGTCTTTCCGAGCTTGCCACCTGGGCTTCTGCCTGCCTCTGGCTCCTGCAGGGAGCCTGTCTGGAAATGAGTCCCTGGGACACTCTGCCTTCCTGATGAAAGACATGTGCAAAGCGGTTGTTGTCGCGTTCCTGCTTCTGATGTTCTGCTCCTTTTCCTGAGGTTGTCATAGACAAGTTCCAGTTATTTGCCATGCAATGTCAGGCTGTTTTTTTTTTTTTAACAGAGTGTGGCAGGATAAGGAAAATGAGGGTTGCCTTGACCACATTCTGGTAAGACCAGTTAGTGCACCATGAACCCGGTGGTAACCTGGGCTCGTTCATCGTTACTCCTGCACAACTTCCCTGGAGCTCAGTGACGTGGGCTCCATCCTGAAGGGTGCCGAGGCCCCAAGGTGGAGGGATGCGCACCGTGCTCCCGGGCACCCATGGCAGAGGGAGACTATGCTCCTTTTTCACCAGTGAAGAACAGATTAATCCTGACTTTTATTTGGGAAGTAAAAGCACAAGCTCATATAAAACGTCTGCGAAAAAGCGAGCGGTGCTTCGTGTGACATTGCCGGCAGCCGCTTGGGCTGCCGCAGCAGTGAGGCTGCAGCTGAGAGGCTGTCGAGGCATTCATGCCTGTCCCTCTGCTTTATAGAGGTGCTCCAGAGGTCCCTTCTAACCTTAGGCGTTCTATGATTCTATGGGCATCTTGGTGACATTGGGGTCCGTTGGTGCATTTCACTCGTGAACCACAGAGCTCAGGAAACAGCTTTGTGCCCATGAGGCAGAGCCCTGGTAGGGCTGGGGCAAAAAAGGCAGGGTTGGGTGAGGGGGCACCCTGAAGAAGGTGCCTTGCTTGGATGGGTCCCTTTTCAGGACTGAATTTTCACTGCCAGCTGCAGTGCATACAGTCCTCAAGCTGTGCGCTAAGGAGATCAAAAAATGTCAAGAAGAGCAACTGTAGAGGCAGAACTGGGTGTAAAGTGTAGAGGAATGGAACCTAATGGCAGCCAGATCTACTCCCTGAAACACACACGTGAGGAGCACAATCAGCTGGTGTTGGCTGGAACACCCATGTAATGACGGGACCAAACGCATGCAGTTCACGCAGTACTTGGCTGTGAGCTGCTCTGTAAAAACCTACCCAGGCACCTGCACATGTGCTAACCACCGCATCAAAACTTAAGTGGTTTACAGTGTTTTCAGAACTCAGAGACCTGAGCCTTGTGCTAAGCCTGCAGCATGTTGCACTTTATATATTTTGAAGGCTAGCAGCAGATTTGACCAGAAAACTGGTTTTCGCATTTAAATCGGACATGCAGTTTGCTGCTGTTACAAAAAACAGACATGTACTTTCTGTTCTGGCATATCCCCTTCTTCTGCTATTGATTCTCTCTATTAACAGCACAGTTTGGGTAGGGGTTGTGGCTTCATCATCACAGATCAGGGAAAGAGAGTGACTTCGGTGAAATTTCTTGTATTTATTTATTTGAAGTCCTGACTGAGAGTTTTGGAATATTTGGATCTGAGCCAGCCCATCTGAATGGTCCTATACCGAGCTAGCTACTCATCTAAATACTCTCTCTGGTCCATCTCTAATGACAGTTCCTATTATGTGTCTGATGTTTGTGGCCTGTGGAGACAGGTGGAATAAGAGAAGAGTTTAATGTGCGCACTGTGCATCACATGCACGAGGGGTTATCTTGGCGATTCTCAACAGAGAACAATAATTCTTCCCCAAACAGAACAACCAAAAAGAGGTTTAGCCTGCAGGAATTGCACCATGGTGACAAGTAAGTAAATAATGGGAGCATTTGCACTCAGGATTTCAACTGTTCCAGTTCTCTGATGTGAATGTCCAAGGACAGAAGAATTTCTTATAAACAGGTGAGGAAATTTTAGTTACTGCCTGATTCATTATTTTTACATTCTTTCTACCAGAGAGACCTTAAATACACATGCACATGGGGGCTTATTCCTGGCTTCGCTGCACATGCTGCCCAGCAGTTTCTAGCTAGTCCCCTCCTCCTAGCTCTGTTCGCAGCTTTGCCACTTACACAGCACGGTGCCTTGCTTTTAGACGCGTTTGAAAAGTCCTTGAGATTAAATATTCCCCAGGCTTTCCATTTATACCTTGTGCTATAGATCTGCTGGACACCAGCGTGTGTATACATAGAAATATATATGCGATTTATGGAAACTATAATAACCTCCAACGAGATAATCTCACCTGTCTCCAGAGTGTTAATCTTCATTTCCCACAGCCGCTTTCTCTTAAATCTGACTAAAGGCTATTGGGGCTGGCAGGAGAACAACTGTGGCCTTCTCAGGCTGTGGGATGGCAGCCACGGAGCCCAGGAAGAGGGAGCGATGCCGACGAGCTCAAGAGTCCTGTGTAAATTACACAGCCGTCGTCAAGATTTCATGGACGCTAATCCTATTTGTGCTTCGCTCTGTGTTTCTGAGCAGCCAGGATCCTGCCGTAACTATACCTGGAATTTTTTTCTCTCCTGATCTGTATTTCTAAAGTTCAGGCCCAGGTTATGCTGCTGAGCTTTGGGTTAACCAAGCAGTGACTTGAGATTTCAAGTGTGAAAGTCTCGTGTTTTGCTGTACATGAGTGCAACAGAATTATTATTTGAATGGATTTGCAAGCAGTACAATATCATGGTTGAGTGTTCTGATAAGACTGAAAGGAAATATTTTCAGAATATTGCAGTTCAAGAAAAAAAAGATGTTTTAGCTTGCTGTCCCAGTTCATGATTAAACCAAACAGAGAAATCTTGTCCTTGCCCATGAGAAGTAAATTCCATTTTCTGACAAGCCTAAGGGACAGTTTCCTGTTTCCAGGACGCTGGGTAGAGGAGAGCAGCATCCTGGCACTTTCAGATTCTCAGAGATGAGCACCCTGTTATCAGATACACTCTATACTTATTAAATCCAAACTGCACCTCAGTGACAGCAGTTGGACAGTCCCTTAGTGAAAACTGTCCCTGAGTTGGTGACAGTCTTGACATATTGATGAAATGATGTTTACAACATGGTTTTGATTCCTGTCAAGAAAAGTGCTATTTAGGATTTTTTTTGAATGCATATTTTTTACGTATATTACATAAGGGTCAGTAAAATGGATTCTGATCGATTTCACATTTTTTTTTTTATTGTGAATAAGAGAACATGAGAATTTCTTCCTTTAGAACTGCTGGTTATAAAATAAACAGCACTTGTTATTGACTAACCAGGGATGTTCCCAGCGTCAGAAGATACATAACTTACTCCATTCCAATCTCACCATGAAGCCGGTCAGTCAGCAGTGTAAATCTTTCTTCTCCTCAGGTCATCACAAAGCATTTGAGGGTTTTGGTTTGTTTTTCTTTCTGTTGTTTTTTCTTTCTTTTTCCTTCCCAGGCATTGCTTATAACCATACTGTAAAATTCATTTGCTCATTTGGTAGCAAACACTACCAGGTGTCCTGCCTTGAGTTTGCACCCTCCAGTCACTTTCCTTTGTAAACGAAACAGGCCCATCCGTATGTGCAGTGAGACTCGATAGTTACTGTATCTCAAGACCGAAATGAATTAAGATATCTGGAAGAGAAGTTCGGTAGTGTGGAGCTGGCCAGATCCCAGGAGCTCTTTCTTTTTTGTCCTGGGATTTCCACATTCAGCAAGCGTTCCAGGGGTGACATTCAGGACGAGAGAAAGGAACTGAGCGACATCTTTGTCTTTCACAAGAATCGGTACGGGCAAACTGTGATAATGGACCGTGCAGCACTTCTTAAAGAGCTTCTGGATCAGCGCGGGGCACGCAGCTATTGATGCAGTTAGTCCTGCTTAGTCTCTTCAGCGCAGTGTAAAGCCATACATGTGGGGACGACTGTCACAAACACAGAACATGTTGGTGAAAGGCGCAGGGTGAAAGACCAGAGTGGATAAGGAGCTTAGCACAAGCCTGGGAAGGGTTTCTGGCCCTCGTGTTACCTCAGAGACAAGTGCTAAACCTAAAGAGGACTGAGAAAAAGAGGAGAGGAAGGAGGGAAGGTGTCATACAATGGCTTCAAAGTGCAAGAAAAGATGAGACTGGCCCTTTCTCAAGAGCTTAGAAGCAAAATTGGCTTCCTGGAGAGAGAACATAAGAAATCTGGCAACCTAAATATATTTAAAGGGCTTAAAGCTCTCCAGGGAAAATTTTGAGGCTATTGAAGTGGAAAAAACCATTTGCTAAGATTAAACAGGCTTTTTTTCCAGAAAAAAAAAATAAAAATAAAAAATTGACAAAGCAGACAAATGTTTGGCAGGAGACCCAGAAAGGAAAAAAAAAACAAAAAAACAAAAAAAAACCTGGCACCAACAACAACGTGATGTGGGAAATCTGGGTAGGGGAAACATCCAGCCAGTTTCCCCATTGTCTTACACAAAAGGCTGTAAGGGGAGAGTGAGGACTTTCTTTCTTTTTTTCTTTTTTTCTTTTTTTTCCCCTAAGTGAACTCTTTAGGAAACCATGTAGAGTTTCCTAAAGAGCCAACTTTGCAAAAAAAAAAAAATATATTAAAGAGCTGAAAGCCAGCCTTTCCGAGAAGAAATTTCAAAATTGAAGGAGCCCTTGTAGAATTAAAATGGAGCAGGCTTCAGTAGCTGGTGCGTGGTAGGAATATCTGTTGCTGCCTGACCTTGTGCATAAGCTTTGCATTGAGAACGGGAACAGTTGCAGTGAGTAGCCCAGGCGAGGAAACACGAGCTGTTACAGTGCTCTTGATGGATCTGTTCACTCGTTTTGGAGAAATTGGCTATGAAAATGTTCATGAGAAGTGGTGCCTGCTCAGTCTCCCTCCCTCGATCATGCTCTTGAATAAGAATCCATCCATCTTGTGTGATGGCATCGCTGTCCTTGCAGTTTGCGGAGCGCTATAAGGGGTAATTTGTGACATTGCAGACATTTCTGTCATAGCAAAACACTTGACCGGGGCTTGGGACTTTGCTCCAGGGAGGTGCAAAGCAGGGAGAAAGCAGAGTTCCTACTGACACTGCCCATGAAATATGGCGATATTTGCAAAATGAATGCTAGCACAAGGAAAACAACCATGTGTTTAGAGTGATGCAGAGGTGAAAACGCTCTACTCCCATCAGTGCAATTACACCATCAGATTCAAAAGAATCATCAGACTTAGGGGAAAAATGCTCTTGCATTTCCAGGCCTGGCTTAATGTGAAAGACCCTAATGGAGGGTCAGTATTAACCTGCCGTGATAAAATAGTGAACAGAGATGTCAACCTTATCAGCGCTTTCCTCCCACAGATAGTCAAGATGAGATTCAGAGAGTGTATTCCCCTAAGATCAATGACCTGGTAAAGGCTAATTACCACATACTCACTCTGAATTAAAAAGGGCCTTAGAACTGAAAGCAGTTTATGATTAAGTAGCTCCAAAGATTGACTGTGGTAAGGGTGGCCTGGACCTTCCAGCCTTCCTCGCTGCTGCCTGTTTGTCACTCTCTGGATCCCCTACATGGACCTTGGAGGTCTGTTGCAAAAGGTCTGCGAAGTGGATTAATAATCATATATCAGCTGGGAGTGGAGGAAGTAAGGAATTTGGGGGGACCAATGCAAATGGGCTACTCCTAATCCCAGGCAGCATCTCCAGGACTTGGTGCAGCCTGGGGCTCTGCCCTCAGCATGGGCCTCACCCGCCGCTGCAGCTCGCACACGAGCGATGATCCCAGGGCAGCCTGAGGACATTGGTCACCCGAAGTTCTCATGAATTTAGTACAGCACTGGTGGCTCCTGGTTTATCTGCCAGGCGGGGGGCAGGACACAGCCAAGAGTCTCAGAAAGCAGAAAAAGATCTAAGAAAGGCCTGGGTCAGAGCAAGTGTCTGGCTGGAGCGGGATATTCTCTGTCCATAGGCAGTAGTGGATGTTTACAAATGAATGTAGAGAGAAAATTCCCTGCCAACCCTCTCTTCCCTATTTTCGGTAATCGGCAGTTTAAGGATTCCCAGATTGGAGCTTGGATCCGCTTCACTGTGTTTAATAAGCCCTTGATGTACTTTTCTTCCATGAATTTGTCTAATTGCTTTCTGAACCCATTAATACTTTGGGCAACGAGCTCTGCAGTTTGATTGTGCTTTGTGTGAGGAAAAAGGACGTTTCTTTTGTTCGTCCAAATGTTTTGCCTGATCATTTTGCTTGGTGCCTCGTATCTCTGTCTTACGAGAAGCAATGAGTAACTGCTGGCAGTCACCTCGTCCGTGCTATTTCTGATGCGATACAACCACACATACACCCCTCGCTCATTTATTTCCCAAGCTGAGAGTTCCAGCCCTTTAATTTTGCAGCACACAGAAACTGCTCCACTCCCTCCTGATCAGACCTGATGGCCTTCTGTGTTCCCCCTCTATTTTTCTATATTTTTCTGAAACAACTCAACCTTCACTAAAACATTATGAGCCATTTATAGAGTAGTCTAACAATGTTTTTTTTCTATTTGTTTTCCATTTCTTTCCTAATTATTGCCAACACACTCTTGGTGCTTCTTTGACCTCTGCTGAGCTTTGCAGTGACTTTTTCAGAGAAAATCTTAGTGGCTCTGAGATCCTGAGAAGCACGAGCTAATTTGGAACCTGCGGTAGTGTATTTACAACTGGAACTGATTTTCCTCGCGTGCATCACTTTACATTTATCAACACAAAATATCCGCTGGCCTGTGAGATCTGTTCCCATCCCAAATGGTAAAATTTGTTCTACTCACGTTTCTAACTGGGAAAGCTTCACATTCACCCCCCCTTAAACTACCGATCTGCTCCCCAGCGGACTCTGGTACAAAGAGTTCATTAGGGTTTTCCACTATAGATTTTTCTTCCTTAACCTCCCTTATGCCCTGATCATGCACTGCCAGTGCTGAGGCTCTGACAGGTTTCTTGTTTCTGATGTGGTTGGATTGTTCCTTCAGTTGCCTTTAGGGAGCTGTTTTTCAAAATCTTTTTTTCCCCTGCCATGAGGCATGTTTTAGAGTGAACTTAACAAAGTTTATTCTTTCTGATTCTCTTCTTCTGAGCATGATTTCTCCTTTTTAATGAGTATCTTC
>JAUBNY010000209.1:175824-186444 GCA_032275445.1 Crypturellus soui
TCTGTGTACAGAGTGGCAATGAGCAAAAATAGTGCAATATTTCATGCGACGGAGCTCATTTCTAGTCTTGCCTCGAGCAGGTTTGAACCTCCGTCTCCAGTGTTGAGCCTAGTGTATCATCTGCTACCCTTTCCTACCTCCTCCAAGATCAGACTTGCTAAAGAAAGGATCTGTGTTAAGTGTCACGGAAAAGAGGACATTTCAAGGCAACTTAACGTTTGCAAAGATTAAAGGGATACTGTGTTCTTGGAAGTTAAAAAGCAAGTGCAAAACTTTGCCTAAAAATTAAAGGCAAAGAAGTCCTGCCAGGTTTCTAAAAACACGGGTTTACATAAAACACTGAATATTTTAAAACAGTGTTTTAGAATTCTGAGCAAGAAACCTTGCTTACTTTTCCAATAACCTTTCTCCAGGAAAAGTTTCTTGCCCAACACCTAGTGCTGACAGGCAGCCTTATGAATCAAGCAGAAGGGCTTACACTCCCTGCAACACTGCAAAGTTAATTTGATTCATATTGTAGGTCCAAATATGTTGTTCATACAAATGCCTCAAGCTTTCTGAGTCTTTTCCCTGTCCTCATTTCTTCCCCACAATGTTAGAGATCCCCTGCCAGGTCTGGGAAGTTCAAACTAATATGGGATAGTCAAGGAATGGAATGAGTGGAAGGAGGGACCAAAAGAAATTTGACAAATATCTGATTCGTTCTAACCCGCTGAGCTGCTGGCGGAGGGTTCCCAGGCTCTGCGACGCCTGTCCCAGGCTCCAGAAAGCCAAGAGGAGTGGTGTCCAGAACGACACAAAAATGTGATTGTTTCCAGTTTTGCCTTTTCAATTGAAACTTCATGATCAGGGTGCAGGGTGATCTGCAAGACAAGTTGGCAGAGGTTTAGGAGCAAAGACAATTTGGGATCACAGCCGTAGGAGTACTGGAGGCAGATAGAGACATAAAAATGCTCTGCGTGCAGGTTGAAAACTAAGTGCAGCGTTTGTTATTCCGTCTGCCTTGTCTGGCAAGATGCTGGGATATTAAGAGGTGGGAAAGCATTGTTTCTGCTATTGATACAGCATGATTACTTTTTTCTTATAATGTCTCTCTTTAGAGAGGGGAGATGTATAAAATTGACAAAGGCAATCTATCCGTTCCCAGCAAAGGGCTGCAAAATTACGGGCTGCAGCGTACAGGCAGCCCAGCAGGAGCGCAGTGGGATCAGCTCTAGCGGTGACTTGTAATTTCCCAGTAGCTCAATTCTGACAGTCGGGAGCGAGCAGGGCAGGAGGAGGGATGCAGTGCCTAGGAAGAGAGAGCTGCTCATTGTGCACAAATACATTAATAATCAACAATTAAGAGAAAGGAAATAGAAAACGCACCTGACAGTTTAATAGGATTTTGGTAACATCTGATATACTTAGGGAGTTTGCACGCATCTGACAAGGACCCCCAACAAATTCCTTTTCCTGTTTTAATGGGGGTTAAACAGATTTAGCAGATCTTTGGGCAAATTTATTAAATAATATGTAGATTTTTACAAAGTCACTGGGGATTCAATAACAGTTATTTTTGAGTTAGCAAATCTTTTCTTGTGCTTGTTAGAGATCTTGGTAGATTAAACAAGGAGCCAGGTCTAGCAAATGTTGGAATTTAATATTTAGAGTCAGACTGAATAAACCATGGGCAGATTTTGCAGTGACGTGTTTGAGATTTAACAAATATTGTCTCATCTCAAGAAAATAAATGTTAAATAAGGATGAAGCTAATAAGGTTCAGCAAGACAAGAGCTCCATTTACAAATCTTTTATGTATTTAATAAATACATTTATTAAATGAAGTGCAATGCTCATTGAGATTGTATCGATGTAAGAAATTCATCTCCGGTACGACTTAGTCAGACTAATTCCCCATTTATTAAATGTTCTTGAGATTTAGAGAGTCCACATCAGGCTTAATGTGCATCTGGTAGGCTCTGAAAACATTCATGAGAAATGGCAGCCAGCGGCAGGCTTGGGGATAGCAAGAGTCTTCACCTCTTTTGGCTAAGCTTTGCCCCAGGAAAACAGCATCTGAAGAAAGGAAGGGAAAGTGATTTTGAAATGAAAATACCGTTAATTTTAATGCTGTGTGGGATGGGAGCCCAAGGGGTGGAGATGGTCAGGGAGGAAAGGGGAGCTCATATCCAGAAGTGGGAGGAGAGGTAAAACATTTTGGGCTAGCAGTTGGTTTTTATAGGCTTGTCTCACTGGGATAGGTGCTAGTGGGTATCTCAGACACTAAATATTATCTCAGACACTAAATAGTCAGCATATTCAGTGACAGGGAAAAGGAATATCCCAGAGAGTGCTGTGAAGTGACCATTTAGCCACAGTGCAGGTGGAACAGCAAACATCTGCTAGTCATTTATCTTCCCCTTGCTCTGCCTGTGAACGCACAGGGCAGTTGCTATTCTTAGCCCGTTCGGTTGTTGGCCTCCTTGCTGACACCAGCACAGAGATGATGGGTTGTTCTGGGCAATTTACGGTGTTGACATCTGTCCCCCGGGAACCCGAGCGAGGCTCTTGGATGGCGCTGGGGGCGACAGGAGAGCTGTCGGACGGCCGCAGCGCTCCGCTGCCGTTGAGCCGGAGCGTGTCACGCTAAGTGATGCTCTCCGAGGAGCACGCACAAATCAGAGCCTCGGGCGCGCCGATGGCCGCGAGCAAGAGCTGGTGACTCAAAATTCACACTTGCTCGTGTCACCATGCCCTTCCTGACGGCTCCGCAGCAGCACGTTTTGCTGCTGGCAGGGCATGTGGTGCCGCACCGCATGGCATGTCCTCAGGGACTCGCTGTGTGCACACAGTAATATTCGGGGTGGGATTCCATAGGCCTAGGACGAATGCAGTTGACTTATTCTCACATTTAACAAACAGACTTTGGAGCAAAATTTTTAGTGGTGATGTTTGCTAGCTGAAAACCTTGAATCCTGCACAATATCGGTATTTTAGAAGACTGTAAATTAACTGAGAAAGAGAATTAACAGCACAAAATAGATCATTTGCTGCCAGCTCCCTGTGCTAGGACATTCTGTATTTCTCAAAGGCTTGGTGGTGGCGTTATCCTTTCTGTTGGCTTGCGTCAGTAAGTAAAATCCTCCCACACTGGCTGTTGGCGCAGGCCTGGGGACGGCTGCGTTGTGTCCCGGTGCTGGCATGAGGCCCCGCAGCAGGCGGCTCTCGTGTGACATACAGGTCTGCACGAGCAGTCTTAGAGCCGCCAGCCACCTCCGACACAGGGGGACAGAGCGGGGACCTCGGCCGGGCCCGTGGGTCGGGCAGCAATGGCACCTTGATACAAACAGGCCTGTTCGCTACTGCTGCTGCTTCAGAGCCGATCCACTGAGGAGACTTCCCAACAGCAGAAAAAGAACATCTCAGAGGAGATAATAATCTTAATTGAAATCAGAAAACCTTCAAGTATCTTTGTGTGCACAGTAATAGCACAACATTTAGAACCACGGTGGGTTTGATAGTTGGAAGCATCCTTGTGCCGCTCGTGGTGTGTTTTGGCTGGGGCAGGGTGTGATGGCCCCGGGGTGGCTCCAGGGTCTGTCAGTACGTGGGTCTCCTGGGACCCTCATGGGGGGAAAGGCAGGAAGGCCTCTGCTTTGCCATTCATGGGAGGAATAAGGAGAGATCACCCTGTAACCCTCAGTGCGATGGAAATAAAGCTGTTTAACATTCTGCCACTCCACACGGGAAAGAAGAAGCACAAGAGAACTGAGCTGAGATTCAGCTCACTCCAGCCTTTGCAGGAACAATTATAAAATGCAAATAGCATGGACACTTGCTTTAATAAAGCAAATCTATCTATTACCTGTCTCTGTTCTTTTATCAGCCATCTATTTAAATAGCAAATTCTCTATTTCCTTTTCTTTCTTTCTTTCCCATGCTCTGTGAAGCTAATCTCAGTTGTCTATCAGATTCCTCACTGCAGCAGCATGCCAAAGTAAACTGACTCCCAAATGCCTACTGTGTCACATCAATTAACTATAATAATACTGCTGGGCATCTCCTTTTGTCGAGCAGCCTTTTACAGCATCAGGGTTTATGGCAGGTGAGAAGTAACTCCGGCTTAGAGAGGAAATGAAAAGAAAGGCACTTTGTGCCAGAGCTGCTCCCACATATTGGCAAGGGGCCACCGGCCAGGCTCACCCACACTCAGTCAAGGACCAGGCAGGCAGTTGTTGCTCGGTATGGCTGCTTTTATTTCCAAACCAGCCTTGCCCTGCACCTCTGTCAGCTCTGTCTGCTGCATCACCCGTCGATGGCCGCTTCTCTCTTGGCCCGGCTCCAAGGGCAGCCTGGCCCTATGCACTTCAGAGCTGGAGATAATAAAAAGGCTCAGGTTACCCAGATGCCAAGCAAACATTGAAACACATGCAATGGCCCTGAACAGTGAGGGGAAAAATGAAAAAAGAAAAAAAAAAGCAGCATTTGGCTGGAAGAAACTTCCCCTCGCCAACCCAATAGGCTGCTTTCTTCTTTCAGTTAGATCAGCTTCATTCACCACAGCACCGACAGGCTGACACTCAGACTCTCTTGCTATAAAAGCAGGGACTCCCGTTATTGAGCCAAGAGAGCCGGTTCTTTTGCTGTTTTGAGGAAAAGCAATTATTGCAGGCGGCTACGCAGCAGGTGTCAGCAGGGACGCCTAAATGGAGGCCAGTGCGTGTCAGTATTCGCTGCCTGCCGGACCCTCTCTTGCTCTGCCATTTACATGATGTGCAAATTACTAGAGTATTTTGCTGCCTTCAACAGGATTTTGAAAATAGATCATCCAAAATTAAGGTCACTTTTCTGCCTTTCTGATTAGCATTGAGCTGTTTCTGTATCTCAGGGGTAGGAAATAAAATTCAAATGAGGTTCAACGTTTATTAGGAAATTTTCTTTAAAATGCTGGTAGGTTCTTGCTTCTAAGATGTATTTCCTTGCAGCAATCAGTTTTAAGAGTCTCTATTTAATTCAGGTGACAGGTCCAGCAGAGTAAGACATGGATAAATCTGAGCCTTAAAGTTAGAATAAAAGAGAAATCAAATGGAATTGGGCTTTATACCCTTTCTTTCATACTGGGCACATTGTTATTCACATTTATCACCATCTATAAAAGATGCAAGAAGAGGAGGAAAAAAAGGAGGAAATGAAATGCCAAAAAATAACTGTCTTTAAATGATGAGCAGCTGAAGAAAGCCAGAGGATTCAAACTTAAAAGGACACCATGAGATAAGGCTATGAATGCTGGATATATTAAAGAGAGAGAGGTGGATGCCTGAACTGACATGTGGGAATTTACAAAACGGTACACAGTGAGAACCCAGCTAATTCCTATCTCACTTAATCTGCAGATCCAATTATCTTCACCCATCAAAAAGTCCTCCACAACAAGCAAAAAACCCCAGAAAACAACCCACCGTGACATTCCCTCCCCATTTTTTTGTCAGTGTTTAATAGCAGAGCGCTCTGCTGAGATTTCACAGCACTAAGAATCCATTACTTTTAACTCAATATGCCACAGTACTTTTATGAGTATGCTAACTAACACTGTAAATAATTGAAAATAAGTGATACTTGTTAAAATAAATGAACAAAGTGCGTTTTGTAATGCCGGATCTTTGATTTTTTTATTGTGTTTGATTGCTAATTTGCAGAATTCTGCACTTCAGAATACATCTCTTAGTCATTAGTGGAACTTGTTCTGATCTCCTTCATGAATAGAAATGACTGCATGGCTTCGATATCAATAAAATAGGGGATTGCATGACTGTGGAATATGTCAGTTAAAGAAGGGAAAGAAACAGGAGTTGCTAAAGTTGTTTAAACTAGGAATTTATCCTGCTTCTTTCTCATCGTGAAACTGGATTGCCCTGCAGGTGAAAGTAGGAGGAGAAAGGTGACTTGGAAAAAAATCGAGATATCTAAAAGGTCTTCTGCTTTGGCTGAAAATTCAGCTTAGACTCAGATATGTCTAGTTTTGGTTTTGGTGGTAAGGGTGGGATGGCACAGCCGTAGCATAAGTGGATTTTTTTTTTCTGTAGAAAAGAGTTTAAAGGATGTGAAAGGCTGAACTCTTTCTTCCTATGTGGGTGAACACCAACATCACTATCCTATCTCAGGAGAGCCCAGGGTGATGTGTTTGGTCTCATGATCCAGGCTGGTTGAAGGGTTACGAACAATATCCATTGAGTCAAACACATTATCCGAGGAACCAGCTCAGAGCTGTAGCACCAGCCCCCAGGAGCCTGAGCACCCTGATCCAGGAGCATCTTGATCCACCACCAAGCACTACACCACAATCAGCAGCTCCTCATGGAGCCTGGCACATAGGGACTCACTTGCTGAACTGGGGTATCTTTTTGTGCCTGCTTTTATACACGATGTATAGCTCTTTGGTACACACTTCGAATGGGTTCATGCCCTCTTCTGCTTTAAAAGCTGCCTGTTATTTTAAGGTCTTATCCAGCACAGCTGATATCGAATAGAAACACCTTGCCTACAGAGTGATGGACATCACCTTTGGAAGGGACCTCAGCAGATCAGCTGATCCATTTACCTGTCCCAATGCAGGACAAACTGCTCTCATACTTCCCCTGTCCCATTTAAAGAGCACTGTAGACAGGCACTCTGCTGCATCCCTCGTCCTTTGCTCTTTTCAGCCCTTGAAAGCTTTTCCTCCTATCTATTCTGAGACTTTCCTGCTGCAATTTATTTCTATTTCTACTTATCCTACTGACTCTGAAAGTATAGGACGGATTATACCCTTTCTAAGTATTTTTTTTATGTTATTCAAAACTTAAGTTCCCCACTGAATTTTCTCTTCTCTCAGCTGAATGATCCCAGGTTGTTCAATCTTTACTTGCAGGTCATGTTTTGAAGACATTTGATCTTCTTGCTTTCCTTTGCTCTCTCTGCAATTGCTCTCCCCGTCGCTTGAAGTGTGCATTAAAACCTTACGCCAATTGCCTGGGAAAGCCTCTTGTACACCAGGTTTTGCTGCTACTTAAAAGAGAGGAAAGCTCTATCTCCTGGCTTAAAATTTCTCTTGCAGACTTCCACATTTCTGGCAAACAGGTGCAATGAAACAGTCACTACAGGACTGTCTGCCCAGCTTCAATTGCTCTCTCTTCACTGAGAAGAAGAGTTGACTGCGCTTGATCAAGCCATATTTCCAGCTAGCTTGAGCAGAAGACATTATTAAGGACTCCAGAATTTGATCCTGGTTCTAAGATGACATGAAGGAGCACAAGGTGCACCAGAAAAGTGCATTATCTCAACTGTCTCATCTATGTTTTTAATAAGTGTCTGTTGTAAAGTGAACAAAAGCCTAGCAGTATGTCAGAGTTTTTTTACCCCCTGTGTTTCCCTCAGTCATATGGAAAGAAAGGCAGGGAAACCAAATACCATATAAAACTTCTTCCCCGTAGTAACAAGGATTGAAAATTCTTTTTGCAGATAGGATCTAAAAGGTTAAACGTGCCATTGGAGCTGCCACTGTCACCCCCCAGCAGCCCCTCAAAACAGCTCGTTTTTTTCAACAAAGCTAATTATCTGAAAATGACAGGAAATGATTAGTCATGTTAATTAAAAATAATTTTCTTTCCCACTCCTAAAAGGTCAGATCGTCAGCTGTATGGAAAATTGAGCCTTCATGCACTTTCATATGATTTGCTATTGAAAGTCTAATTAGTAACAATTTGTTGTTAAAAGAGATTATTTTTTTTGATAAAGCCAACATTTTTTATATTCTCCGCAGCCATTACCAGGTTGATAGTATTATTATTATTATTGTAATATACGTGTATACATTTTCATCATGGCTAACGTGAATAAATTTCACCTAACGGGGAGTGTTTTGAGGCCATCCGTGTGCCCAGTGCCTCCCTTGGTGGCAGAAGCCCTGGCCCGGGGCCAAGCGCGGCCGCTGCGCCCGGCTGGGACCGATGCTCTGAGACCAGGGGAGGATGAACCACAGCTCAGGTCCAGCTCACACAGGCACCAGTCAAAGATGCAACCTTTGGGCAAAGCTTTGGAGCTTGAGCCAGCTACGAGGAAGCCTGTGATGGTACAGCCCCTGGGAGGAATCGGGCCTTTTGGATGCAGGTTCCCTATTATGAACTTCTGGAGAAAGAAGAAAGTGAAGATACGTTATGAAACACAGTCCATCCACCAGAAAGCTGACCAGGGAGGACAAGGATTATATACAGTTGCTGCTCTGGTGCTGCTCTGGTGTTTGCTGTGTGTCACCTTTGGCAAAGAAGGTCTCTGAGCAGTGCTGGGTAGAGCTCAGCCCGTTTTCTGAGGTCCCTGCCTGGCACCTGCCCGCTGCCCGGGCCCAGCACCCCCAGTCCCTCCTGGTCTCTGTCGGTGCCTCGGCTCGAGGACGGGAGCTCCGTGGCTCCAACAGGCTTCGCGTGCACATTTGCTCGGTCGGCAGGGGTCTAAATGCATCATCTGCAGGCAGCTTCCTGGCCATTAAATTTTCTTATTCCTCCAGCACTAGCAGTCACACCAGCCAGCACCAGCACTGGCCATTTAATTTTAACTAGTGGTGCAGTGGGCTCAGCCTTCAGGCGAGCAGCTTTGGCAGTCTTACCCCATCCCAACTGGATGATTGTAGTAATGATGGTGGTGCCTAAGGACACCAAGCTGGGACCTCCACTCCTCATCATGCTACAGCTGTGCAGTCATATAAAACCCAGCCTTATAGTGTGGGCATAGAGGGAAAACAAATCCAGAATGGATCTGGTGAACGAGTAGGGGAAGCAAGGGAAAGAGCGAAGAATCACAGTCATTTCTAACCAACAAGAAGTTAAACTTACACAAGAACTTAAACACCCCGCAGCACATGGGCCGAAGCCTCAGGCGGAGGGCATCCTTAGGATTACTTCCAGAAAAGGCTTGGAAATACCATTAGGGTCATCCCCACTGCTGTGTTTCAAAGCGCCTGAATCCAGATCCAAGGCAGAGATGAAGCAGCAGGTGAGAGCAGAGAGAAAAGGCTCATTTTGATTGCTCAGGTAGGCACCAGCAGACATCCTGGGCAGACCAAACAGCTCTTCCCTTCGCTCGTTCAGCCTGCAGGTTACTCACCCCAGTGCTGGGCCAGCTGCGTGACTGCTTTGCCTCCTACTTCCAGAACACAGGATCTGGCCGTTACTTTTGTAATTTTTGTTACAAAGACAGGGAGCCAGCCCAGCAGATGCACACTGCTCTCCCCTCTGTGGAGGCTTTTATTGAGTTGCTTCCTGGTTTTCTTTTTTCTTTTTGTCAGCTTTTTCTTTCCCTTTCCTTTCAAGGGAAATAAATAAGTCACAACAACTGACAAAGCATACGTGGAAAATAACACTTGGAACGTGAACACTAATTTGTGTATATGCAAGATCTTCATGAGAGAGGCAGCTCTGAGAGGAGTGAACAACTACAGCGTTTTGTGGTAAAACACAGAGATAGGCTGTGATAAATGCCATGTTTCAGGAAACCCCGGAATAGTGTAAGTGATTAATTTAAAGATTTCCAGTCTCAGCTTGGCTCATACTGGAACCGGTGCCCTGTCCCCTTCCAGTCACCCTTACACAGCTCACTACCAAAGGAAATTGCTTTTCCTTTTAATGAGAATTTGTTCTTCCACATTTCCTCCCACCTCCTGTGGGTACGGTGAACCTGGGGAACAAATAGAAGTGTTATTACTGAAAATAACAGCTTAGAAGAGTTTCAGACTAACTCCCAGTGTCTTAATAGAGCCCGTCAACATGGAAAGACCATTGAGTAGTACCAGGCAAATGAGAAACCGCTTAGCAGCGCAGCAGCAAGGCAGATGAAAGCCTCTTGCAGAATGTAAAGGTCAGTGAGGCAGTAAACTCTTTAAAGGGGAAGACAATACATTTCACGCATGAAGGACACGGCCTGTGTCAGCCGTGTGAGTCCAAACACCTTCTGAAGGGAAGGTTTGTAGATGCCGTTTGGGGACATAACAGCACGTGCAGGTAACGGCAGCCTCGTGGCCAGCGGGAAGGCTCCCAGCTGGGACGAGGTTCCTCGGACACAGAGTTATGGCCATTTGTTGGTGCCCTGATGTAACACCTGCTACCGAGGCCTGAAAAGGCAGCTCATGCCATGAAAGACCAACCAACCCTGCCCCGCTCTCATTTCCACTGCCATCTGCCATCTGGACGTAGCCACTTAATGGAATTGCTCATCAAACAGGCACATAACCATGTCTTTGTGCTAGCATCCATCCTACGGACTTTGCAACTGCTCTTGTCAGTCTGATATTTGAATGAATCTCTGCAACCAGCAAGTGACAACGGCCTCTTCACACTGTACAAGTCCTCTCTGCTCAGCTAATTGGAGCGTGGTTGAGCTCATCTCAGCTCAAAGATCCCCTGCTCACAGAATCACAGAATGGCTGAGGCTGGAAGGGACCTCTCGGGATCATCTAGTGCAACCCCTGGTTAAGCAGGGACACCTGCGCCTTGGTGCTACCTTTCTGTTCTGCTCTATGCTGTTTGCCACTTGGCAAAATACAATGAAAAAAAAAAAAAAAAAGGCAACAGAAGCATTAAGGAGTTTTGATCTTGTGCCAGGCAGTGGTAG
>JAUBNY010000209.1:190083-203683 GCA_032275445.1 Crypturellus soui
TTAGCACTCCCACTTTGAAAATCCCCCTGGTAGCTAATAGAGATGTGCAGACTTCAGGCTTCTGCTACCAGGCATCTGCCAGCATCCATCGCTCTCTACCAGGGCTCCACAAGGTGGTAAATCAGTGCGTCCAACTGCTCTTTTTCTCCTTGAGCCGTGAGTGGTGGGACCATGGAATTGGTCTCCTGGTACTGCAAACACCTAGAAATGCTCTGTAAGCAGGAGGAGGGAGAGAGTGGGGCTGAAGTAATAAGCTCTGGGAACCCATGAGGTGACATGTTTTGGCTGCTTCCAAACTTAATGCAGTTTTTATATAAAGATATAAAAGAGCACATTTTCTGAGTTCCCCTCAAATAATTACCCAACAAACCCCTACTTTTGGAGTTGGTCCGAGCCATCCATTATATTGCTGCCATGAACTTTATTTCATACCACACCAGGGAGGAGAGAGAGCAGTTGGAGTGCTAAGACATTACATGTAATAACTGGTCGTAAAAATCAATGTAAAGTTTAATGCAAAAGGTCTGTGGGCACCCAACCATTGGAATCCACTGATTCCAATCACTGAAGGCAGATGGAGAGCAGCACTAGACTTTCCTGCAAGTAGTATATTTTCTTTAATGTTCCTTGAAATATATGTAATACCGTTGCTGTTTTGTCCATCTACATGCTAGTTAAATGTGCAGCATGATATTTATATCTCCAGGTAGTTTTTGGTTGCGGTTTCTTCCTGGACATAGGGAGCATTATATATTCTTGATAGATCACATCACAGGACCTGGGAGAGAAGAAACTCCTTTCCTTTGTTGTCTCTGGTGTCCCCTGATTGATATGCAGCTAGTAGACCTGCTGTGCCCTATTCTTCATAGAGGGACTAGGAACGAAGTCGTTGGGAACCATATGTGCTTGACCTAGACAGTCCTGAAGAGCAGAGGTTGCAGTTACACGCGGTCTCGGTGTCGTGGGTATCACTCAGATGGTCCCCAGTGGAGGTTTGATGCTCACGAATAATTTCATTTTAAATAACAGCTCTTGTCAGCCTGAAGACCCTTCCCAACTCACTGTCTGCTTCACAAGACGCAGGGGAGAAGGGAGGGAAATGGAGCCTTAGGCCCACCTGAAATATGTAAATAAATTAGAAAAGACTAGAGGGTCACTGACCTTTGCTTTCAGCTTCACATGAATGGGCAATGGGATGTGGAAGTCCCCGCAGAGGGAAATGTTTCTTCAGTTTCTAATATTTGAGTGAAAGGCATCAGAAGAAATTTAAATAGAGATAAATAGTAGGATTGCTGTAAGAATGTTAATGTGCAAAATAAAAAAAAAAATGGAAGCTAGAAACAGAGTTTAAGTTACATTTGGATCTGAATTCTAACTCCATCGGAGAACATGCACATACATTTGTTCTTCACAAAACCTCAGTGTTGGCTTTTTGCAAGACCCCCTTCCTGACGAAGGGTAAGGCCTACTGAATTCAGAATTTCTTTTCCTTCCTTGTAACTCAGTGTTCAGCAATTAGTTATCTTCGCTGCAGGGTTCAGGCATTCACTAGCATCATCTGCTCCTAGATAAATCCTTATTTTGTCTTGGGAGCTTTTCCATAGTGCTGTCATTGGCCTGCTTCTTCATGAGGAGATAATAAACATTTGAATGGAAAGATTTATAGGAAGATTGTTTTGTTTTCTTACTGTCTTTTTTTTCAATACGAGTAGTGCAGCTTGCTCGAGGAAATGCGGCTTCTGGGTACCCCTCACACACACTCCAGAAATTCAGCCCTAAACAGACACCTGGCATGGAAAGTATCAGCTCAAGCTGTCAGCACAGAGCAAAGGTAGAGGCAGCTGCAACATGAGCTCCATAATAGAGAGCGTCAGGCAACCCTAATTATAGGTCCATTTGTCCAAAATGATTTTGATGTTAAATATGTCATGTCTGCCTCCCTGTCTGTATTATTTCCAAGAAACTTGTAACTGAGATGTCTGAGGCATGCCTCTGCCAAGCAGAGCTACCGCTGGGGCCTCACACTCTGTGCATCTGTCACGTAGCTGTGACTTGGGTCAGGGGACAAGGACCACGTTCAGGGACCAGGGGGACCTCACACTGGCATGGGTTCAGGTTACAGGTCTGCACCAAACCCTGTGCTGCCTCGTCTTCCTTTCTTGTGTTCCAAAGCCGTACTGTCCTGATGAGGAACAAGGCGAAGGATCGTGTCCCTTCCTCTTTCCCCTGCACAAGGGATAGTTTCCCTGCTCCAAGCTGGTGCCTCCCCTTGTCTCCCATCCTTGGGGTGAGGTTTGTCCCTGGGTCTGGCTACGGTAATGGGCATGCCGTCGCTTTGCCAGGTGCACCGGATGCCAGAGGTGAGGGAGGGTTGTTGCTCGCTGTGAGCCATAGGATCGGCAGCTTCGCCCTGCGTGCCCCTGTGCAAAAGCCATTTCACAGTCCAACAGATGCAGCCAGGGCTTGTGCTCTTTCTGATTGCCAACAAATTGCTGTAAAGTGCCCTTGCTGCAATCATGACTGAGCACCTGCCCCAGTCCTCTGCAAAGTGACAGTGATCCTGGACCACTAAAAGTGCCGCTGCTGGGCACACTGAAGGCACTGCAGCTGGCGCCTGGGGACGGTTCATCTCCTGTGGGTACAACACACGGTGAAAGACCGCAGACCAGAGAAGCTTGTGGAATGAAATTCATTCCTCAGTGTTCACTTTCGAATGTCTGCCCTGCTGTTAGGGTGGTCCCAGCTGGACATGGATGGAAAGAGGCTAATGAGCAGCCTGACTGTTCCCACCGGGAAAAGGAGGCTCCTTCAGGGCAGCAGAGAGCCCAAGAGCTGCGAGAGGGCCAAGGTCCAAGATCCTATGGGGAGAGCTGTCTGCCCCGTCCTCAGCAGCAGGGCTGCCGGCGCACGAAGGCCAGGAGCCCCCGGCAAGGTGTCCTGCCAGGAGGCACGAAGCAGCGCTGCGAAGACGTGCAGGCCCTTCTGCACAACACACAGAATTTGTCTTTCTGACTTAACTTCTGCCCAGCACACGTGTACGAGCACTTTTCACATTCATTCCCACAGGAATGAAGAAAGGAAGAAGGAGATTGCTTGATTATATCTATTTTAGCACTCACAGGTGTTCAAATATTAAGAAGTAAGGCTAGAGAGAGAGCTGGTGCTCTGTTACATCTATAAAGCCAAAGAAGCAGGAGTCCTGCTTTGACAGTAATGCTAGGAATTACATTGTTCCTAACCAGTTTAGCAATGGGCTTATTTCAAATATCGGTAACTTATGGAATGAGTCACTCTATTAGCTTCCTTTTAGATATACAACTGCAGTTGCTGTGCATGAAGTGTATTAAGTCTGGGGCCTTTTCTCGTAGTTCTGGGAGCTGCTATTGATTTTACCCTGATAGATACTTGGCTTCAGCACATGATGAAAAATCACTTAGAAAGAAAGAAAAAAGAATACTTAATTCCTCACATCTCTGATTCAAAGCATCCCCTTTTGGATGTCACAGCAAAATTTCAAGAAAAAAGTTGGCCAGAAGAGTGGGGGTCATTGCAAAGAGACTTCAAAATGTAGATGCTGAAACAGGGTTTTGTGGAGCCATTTCATAGTACAGCTGAAGTACTCCGGATTATTTATTAAAGCAAACAATTATGCCATTCTCTACTGTTTAAGGTTATTATAGAACTTGTATTAGAAGAGTAATTGCCTCTGGATGAGCATATGGCTTCGCCTGCTGCTAAAAAAGAGAATATTTCCATAGCCTAATGACTTCTGTATAAGGACTGGACTGCAGTTATGGAGCGAATGCAATAGCTGAATTTTCAGAAATAGTCGGAAAGTGATCAGGTAAAAGTGTGCCTCATATGGACGTGTGAGATGCACAAGTGTTGCTCTAGGATGCAACACAGGGGAGCATCGCGTGGATGGAGTGGGAGATTAGTGTGTGTCAACACATGTAGGTCACAGCGTACACCTGAATTACTGGGGAGCACCTTTCCTCTAAGTGCAAATGTCTACCACGCTTTACCTGCAATATCTAAGCAAAATGTTAATTTCTGCATGTTGGCAAATCTGCCCTCCGCAGGACATCCTGCTGCTGCTGTTCCTTTCAAGAAAAACAATTTCTGCCCTGCTCTAATAGTGTTGTGCATTCTGTGATGGGATAAGGCATCTTTGTAGATCCTGGATGGAGCAGTAGTGGAAGTGAGAGAGCAGGATGGAGATGGAACAGAGGGGTAGTAAAGAAAGCCATGCTGGTGCTTGGCACTTGAGCGTGTTGCTGAGGGTCAGGGCTATCTTGAGAACATCTCATGACAAGTACATTGGGGTCACTGCCTCGGAAGAGGCTGAAGTGATGAAAACTCGCTGGAGGGCTGCAGATATAGGGAAGTGCTGGGAAGGAAGCCAGCACCTCTGGCACTGGGAAGCTGGAAGCTTTCCAAGTGATGTGCGTGGTGACAGCCAGCGGGTCTCCTGTTCATGGGGCTATTTGTCACACTAAACTAGATTATCAGAAAATAGAAGTCCAGCCTATATATTTATAAATCCTCTTACATCCCAGCGCTCTGGACATGAAGTACAGGTAGATGGCAATGACATTCCTGATTCATGAAGAACAAGGTTCCTATCATTCCCATCCAGAGGAGGGTGGACACACTGGGGCAGAGCACAGCCTGGGGGAGAAGCTCTCCCCTAAGCATCCTTTCCCCGCTGCTGTCCTTGGCAGTCGGCTGTAGTGTTTCACCTACGTGAACTGCAAAGCTACAGGAATCAGGATCGTTTATCTCTGCTACTGAGCCTTCCTCCCACTGCACTGCCACCAACATAGGCAAATTGTTGTTGTTATTATCAGTTATTGTTGTCAGCATTAAGATTAGCTAAACAGACTTCACAGAATATAATCATCTCAATTGATGCTGAATTTGAGGTTCCCAGTGCTAAAATCAGCATAGAAACATGCAGTTCAAATTTAGATGATGCTTTTATTTGCAGAGTGAAAACCTAGAATTGGGGTAGAAAGAGCCTAGTAATTGCGGCAGTCTCGTGCTCGGGAACCACTTCTCTGAGCCAGGGACCCTCAGCTGAGGGTTTGCTCTGCCAGGCAGCTCTGGGGAGCTCTCTAAGAGCCCAGGGCAGAGACAACCCAGCAAGGCCAAGCCACCATCCTACCTATGGCTTTGCTGTCCGATTAAAGTAGGACTCCAGGGCAGGAACTATTGGGAGAAAAATACAGGCATGGCTAGGAAACAGCACAAATATTGGCATGCATCAATTCAAAACAGAGGTTGCCGCTGGGCTCTGGCTCGGCCCTTGCTCCCGTGTCTCACCAATTGCCTTTTGCATCTGCTGAAAACTAACTAAAACTGTTAAATTTTGCGTGACATCCAACTTAGTTCTGCCAGACCTCTGCAAACAGGAAGTGACAGCTGAGTGTGAGCACAGGGACGTCGCATCCTGAGTAATGAACTCAATTCATTACCCTGCATTACAGCCCCCGGAGTCACACGGGGATAGAAAGCAGAGCAATGAATCAGGACCCACATGCCGCGTTTCTAGACTGCTGTCTGGTGGGCAGATAGCTCTGCATCGAGTCCCGGTGCTGTGGAAGTAGCTTCATTACTCTTTAAGTACTATATTTACTGAATAATTTGGACCCATCATTTTCAGGTTCGTTAGTCCCAATTGTTCACTTTACATAGGGTTTGATTGGTTTCTCAAAGCACGTGGTTTTAGCTCTTCTCCAAAACTGAGAGTAATGGATAGAAAAGTGCTAATAACAAACAACGCACCTTCTGGAAAGTTGTTTTGTTTGCTCGTTTTAATGGAATAATAACCCAAACAAAGGCTCATTAAGCTCCAGGAACTTGGGAACATTATTTGGATGTGCTGGAGCTCTCTAAGTATTTGGGAAAGGCAAGCTGGAAACCAGAGTTAAACTGAAGAAAAATTATTCTCTTGGGATGACTTCAAATTCTGTTTAGCAGTCCTGAGCCTTGTCCCTGCACAAAAGGCACCCAAGGCTGTGCCCTGGCCGCCTAGGCTGGGTGCTCTCCTCCTTGGGTGGCCTTGGGTGGGTTCCAAAGAGCTGCAATTTGCAGCTCACGTCTGTACTTGGGGACCGTGGCTGGCAGAACCACGGAAATGGCTGGGGCTACCCGAACCGATGCCACCCACCCTCCAGAAGCAGTCACTGGTGTCCCTGTTGCACCAACCTGCATTTTGAAACTGGCCAAGAATAAAACCTTGCCATGACTGGCAATTTTTTTTTTTTTTAAGTCCATATTCTCTCAAATTACCTGGCTAGCTCCATAGAGGATCAGCCAGCCAGCCTGGTTCTTCGTTTACTCCTTTCTCCTCCTCACCTCTTTGCCTCGCTCATTTGCCTCTCTCCGCTGGGACTGTTCCTCTATTCTATTTTTGCATTAGGTCCAGCACCTAGATGATAAAAAATGGCATGCAGCAAATAAGTGCTTTACCCAGCGGCTAGAGGATGGTTAAAGTCTAAATGAAAACAATTTATAATAAAAAGCTCCAAATATACTGCCATTTAGCAAAACGTTGAAATAAATGATCCCCATAAATCATGCTAAGATTTATTAAGGATTTGCAAGCCAAATGTATTGCTTAATTGAAGAACAATAATACCCAAGTAAAATGCTGATGATAATTTTTCAACAAATATTCTTGAATATAATACTAGGCTTCCTGGGGCAGTTTCCATTGCCTGTGTTGTACTGGAGAAGGAGATGCAATACAGAAGTAGATAAAAAATCATAAAAATCTCCCACGTTGTTAAGGGAAATAATTCTCAGCACAAACTGCCAGTTATAGTAATGTATTGAACTAATAACCCAGCATCATGGGCATACCAGTATTACAAGCACTGGATGCTCACACCTTCGTGTTCAAGTCAGAGGTTTTTAAGTCAACGAAGGGGCTACTGGTCTGATGGTCTGTATAAGCCTGGCCAGAGAAATTCCCAGGACATCTGGTATAAGGCTCATCTTATTCACACCCCGAAGCAAGCCAGAATGGTGCTTGAGGAGGATGAGTAGTTCAGAGTAGGAGAAGCAGTGGCAGGATGCAAGATCCTGGTGCAGGTAGCAAGTGCTCAGGGTCTTCTGCTTCAAAAGCCAGACACTGATGAGGAAGCGAAAGCAAAGACAAAGTCCTAATATCCCTCCCATCAGCAGAGGTGGCTGGGGACACTGTGGCAGCTCGTGTGATTTTATCCAGAAGAGGAACACATATTCGTACAGAGGTGGCTCAAGCAGGCTCTCCTCTCGAGCACTGCTACACATTTGTTCTCCTTGCAAATGGAGCTGACTGAGAAATGGCACTGCTGTGACTGCAGAGCTCTCTTGCTTGATTTAGGTTGCTTTTAGGTTTTTTTTTTTCCTTTTTTTTCCCTTAAGTTGCTTTTCTACTTGCCAGATGCGTTATTGGAGCTTGGGAAATGCTCACAGTAAAAATAGGTTTATGTTTTCTTATGGCATCACCGTAAGATTTTTATCCTGTGTTAGGGTGGGGGATATTGTTAATGTTGAGCACTTTTTAAAGTTTGTATTGCAAAGGTCTGTGTTCTGCCTTAGCTGGCAAGAGAACTTCTGTTTCTAGGACAGCTAGAATAAATTGAACTTCTCCCAACCTCTAGTCTTTCTGAAATGAGGAAAAAAACAAACAAATTAGCTAATGCAGCTGATTTATCTTGTAGCATTTGGAATTTGCCCCCTCAAGCAAGGAAATTCATCAGCCAAATCTCACTGGTGAATATTAAGGCTCAAGGGTTGCTACAGATCCTGTGCACACCAAAAATGAACCTTCAGGCTTCCCACCCACTACAAAATAATCTCATAAGAGGCAGCTGACCTGTCAGAGGCTGTACAGATAACGCTGAATTACATGATACTTAATGAAATAGCAGTTCTGTCACAAATAGTAGATTGCTGTAAAAATAAGCAGAGAGAGACTGATCCACTGCATTACAGCTGTTATGAAAAGAGATGGATTTTTCCTTTCTAAAGGAAAAATCCTTTCCTTTCCTTAAAGATTAAAGAAATCTTTAATTTCTTCATTTTGGTTAGAGTCTGTCAATATTTCCATCCCAGATGCTATACAGAAGACACCTCCACTACCTGGCCTGGCAGCGAAACACAGCCCTGAAGTGGCAGCAGTGAAAACCAGAACAGTTTGTGCAGCCTGCAGTGTCTGGAGGAATCAGCTCAGGATACCAGACAAGGAGGCAGAACAGTGAAGTTTTAGGTTTCCCTTTGACTTGCAATGCTGCAAAACAAACTCTCCTCAAGCCCTCTGGGAAGAATTTCTGTGCTACAGTTTCCCAGCTCTTCATGTCAGAAACAAGATTACTGCACTCACCTTGCAAGGTTGAGAGCAGCATTCAAAGGTTCTTTCTTTTGAGACTTCTGCGTACGGTTCCGAGGTTGTCAGAGGCGCCTGCCTTCTAGAAACAGGGCTACTCACCCCCCTGTCTTGTTTAACTTCCATGTTGGGTAAACTTGTCCTCTCCACTCTCTTTCCAACAGCAGAAAATATGATCTCCACACCAATCCAAGGGACCTCGAATTGCCTTGAGCTGGGTTTCATCTCCAAAGCTGGCTTAATGCAGGTTTATTTTGCTGTCACAGAGACATGCCAAGGCACTTAGTCTCACTTTGTCCTTAGCACAAACAAGTTTTCAGAGAAAATGTTGGCTAGTGGCGCCAACTCTGTGCATGGCTACTGCCCCAAAGGTGATCTCTCTCTCATATGCCCCTCTTATTTTAAAATAGGAACTAGCTAATAGAAAAACACTTCTCTCTGTATTCCCTGGACACCATGAGCCCTTGAGGAACTGCTCAAGTGTCCAGACATCCTGGGCAAGCCAAGCAGAAGACCTCAAGGTGTGGGAACGGGTGGGTCTTTGCATGCGGACTATGACGAAGCCTGAGAGATGAGAGCCAGGATCCTGGACAAGGATGTCTGGAAGCCAAAGGGCTCTAATCTCCCAGGCTTCGTCATAGCCAGCGTGCAAAGATCCACCCATTCCCACACCTTGAGGTCTTCTGCTTGGCTTTGGAGCCAAAAATGAAGTCAGCTCCTCTCCTAACCTCCACAGAACTGCCTCACAGTGCAGTCCTTTCGCCATCTCTCATATCATTTCACTAGGTTTGCTTCCAATTCTTTATTCCCAACATATGGCAACACTGAAAGTTTGGTGAGGGCAAGAGAAGACAGTGATTGAATGGTATCAGTCCAAAGTGGGAAAATGTGGAGGAAATTATCAGAGAAAAAAGAAAAGATTGAAATGAAGCTTCCAGTGATGCAGTTTCTATGGCAACAACCCTTCCACCTACAGTTTTTATCCACTTTTCAGGCAGCCATTCCAGGAAGTGCAGGGAACTACACAACAGCTGCACATATCCTATTTCTAACACATCTCCTGATTAATTATTCCATATATAGAGATCACCCTGAATGACAGTGCCTGAAAGTTTTGGATAGCCTGGCAGATGTGTTTTATATCACAGTGCTAAATGCTTCCTGGAATAATCCACATCCATATGTGGATGAAAATCCTAACACTCAGCGGAGGTGGAGTGAGAGAAGCACATCCCAAAGCTATTGTAATTCACGTGCCAATATGTCCTGTGTCTCTGTCACAGATGAAACTAGAGCTGGTCCTCTCTGTGTAATAGCTTTTAAGCTGCAGCTTGCTGAGACCCTCTTTTATCTGAAACGACAGAGCAGCAGGTTTAGAGCCAGAGCACAAGACTCACTGTATCATCCCACCTTCAACCCTCGCAGAGATCCGGGAGAGCCCCAAATTCACAGAGTGTTCATAGATTGTTGTTGCAGGAGTTCTATCTGGTGAAATATCTTGAATTTTCTTTCTTTAATCCTAAGGGGACCACATGATGGTTGCAACATGATGATGTCGCAAATTGAAATCAGAAGACAAGGAACCACCTTTTGTAGTCCTGAGGGTGTTATTTCCATCTGCCCTCATTGTTGTTGTTGTTACTACTGTTATTTCTGTTTTAGTTTCTAAAGGCACCTGCAAGAAATGGTGTTCCCTTCTGCTAAATAACATGACAGGAAGAGACAGTGACTATCCCTATGAGCTTGTAACCTGCACCAACATGGTAGAAAAACATGAGTGGAAGAAAAGTCAAATGCTCGACAAGTAGGGGACTACATCATGGGAGTTGAAATGGTTTCCTTAAGGTCATATACCGAGTTTGTGGCCAGAGCTGAGTGCAGATCCCCTGAGTCTCACTCCTGTCTTTTATCACCGGGATTGCTCTTCCTTTTCTGCTCTCCCAGGCTGTCAGTCTCATTTGTCCTATAGAAATATTGAGATAGCTCTGGCAGATGCATTACCTAAAGAGGAAAATGTCTGAAATTATCCTTTCTTCACTCCAAGGAGTACCAGGGGAAATCTACATTTCTACACAGTAACTATGTTAACCACTTAATTCCAGAGGAAGCAGATAGCAGGAAGATATTAGTGTGGGAATGAGCAAGTAAATAAAAGATTATTTCTGCCCAATAAACCTCTATTCTCCAGGAATTATTTTTAAAGTCTACAAAGTTAAATTACAAAGAAGTCTGCCTGAATAGGTAATGACTACTCTTAAGGGATAGGTAATTGTCCTAGAAAACTTTAGGTACTATGGTTACAGTGCAGGAAACAAGAATATAGCCAGTGAATGGGATCTCTGAGTAAGAGCAGCCCTACCAAGGACTTCAGGAAGAAGTAGTACTTCTCAGCACTTAACATCAAAATAATAAAGGGTGTATTATAAGCTCCTGACTTTTTTCCTCAGCACTTACTCACACAAGCAATTCTATTGTCTTCAAGAGGAACCAGGTGAGCACTGACAAGGAAGGGCTGAAAATGTGACTCTAAAACCCAGTGGGATGATATTGAAATTTGATACTAACAGAGATTAAATATCCTGCTCCCTTTCTCCAAGGTCACTCAGACTAATCCCTGTGTTTAGCTGTGGTGGCTATCAGGGAAACGTGGTACTTTCAGCAGCGTCGGTCCATGCTCGTGAGACATCCTGGCTTCGTGAGGACGGCAAGGGTACGTGAGGAGGGTGTCGTGCTGCTGTATGGTGAACAGCAAGGAGAGCTGTGTGGGCAGAGGATGCTGGAGTGGGGCACAGATACGTGAATTTGTGGTGTGTTTTTGTTTAGCAGGGGCTGCACTATGTGCTTGAGGCAGATGTGTGCAGGGCAACTGTGCCTGGTGACTCTGAGTCCACGGAGTGCTATTTACCAAGTACAATGTGCAGAGCAGGAATCTTATCTTGCACTTTCCAGTGTCCCCATTTCATAAATATGGTACATTAATATTCATTATGCCATACGCATTATCATTTTGGAAGGAGATTACTGGGATTCACTATTTTTTCTCCATCATATTTTCCAATTAGGATCCCCTCTTTTGCAAATAATAAGCTTTTTGCTGCCAGAGGCTTTGCAGCAAAGTTCCAGTCAGGGCTTTGGAGCTCTGCTCACTCTCTGTTTAAAGAAGTGAAAATTGAAGAACAATTATATTTTTAATGACAGGTTAATCGTGCAGCACTAAATATGATTAGAGAATAGCATGGCTAGTGTGGAAGAATATCAAAGTCTTAGGGGCTGTTCCCAAAATGCTCTTGGGGGATGGGAAAGGCTGAATCTGAACTAATGCACCACTGGATACACAGGGACTGCTGGAACACACTGCTGAGGACATTAGAGTTGTTGGGGGACAGACGAGGGGATAAGGGAAAATCTTGCATTTCCCTGCAAGATATTTTGCCGTATTCACTTGTAGTAGAAAGAGGTGCCTGAAGAAAACCAACCTTATAACTCTGGGGGCAAGTTAGACTAGAGCAAGGTCAGCAAAGAAGAGAGAGATGCCCAGGACAAGGGAAAACGACCCCTCTGCAGTGTCCATCACCTCCCCATGGCACCTACGGTCCCTCCTGCCCACACAGAGCAGATGCAAAGTGCTCCAGCCACATTGACTCCAATTAATTGGGCTCTAGGTTTCTCCTTCAATCACTACCAAGCTGTAAAGGAAGAAAAAAAGAAACACCACCAACAAAAAACACAAAATGAAATATAAATTTATAGTCATCCCTTGGAGAGGCTAACAATTCCCCACACACACATCCGCGTGCCAGTAAAACAGCCCTTTAAAGTTGTTGGTGTTGTCAGTTACAAGAGCAGCATTTAACATTTAATGGTTGCTTTTGGTCAGAGCTGTTACTTTTCATTGTTTGCTAGATTTGTTCCTTAAATTTGCTTGGCTCCATGCCATACACTTCCTGTAGTTTTGCTTTAGATTGTGCTTGGGGTTGAAGGGTTCATTATATTTTCCCCTTTGAAGGCATTTTATTAAATGATTTTCATTTTTCTTGCCCAGTCCATTGTCTTGTCGTGTCCGATATTTATCTTGAGGGCATGGTGTCCCCTCACATGTCCTCTAAAAGTGCCGTTTGGTCTTATTCCAGTGCAAAGTCACCAATTGTCACAGTCCCAATGATGTGCAGGAGCACTGCTGGGCTAATGAGCCCGGGCAGGAGACTTCAGAGGAGACGGTGGCCTGTCTGATGAGGCTGCCCTGAAGTTTTTCCAGAGATCTGTGGGAAAGGCAGCATAAAGACATATAACTGAAACAAAATTTCAGGCAGCAAAAGGTTTTTGCAAACATTTTGTGTGGACCCTCTGCAATTTGGAAGCTGCGACTAGTCATTGAAGCCACATGGTCCTGTTGTCCCCCAAGGTCCCTTTTCCTGATGAGAGTAATCGAAATTCTTAGTGCAAGATTTTAAAGTCAGAAGAAAATGATGTCCCACTGTTGTTAGGGCTCATTTTTGGCAGTGTACACCCCAAAAAACCAATACTGCAGCAATGAAGGAGCAGCATTCTTCCCATATATTGAGTACATTTGCCTTACTACTTGGCCAGATCTTTCCTCAACTAAACAGTATTGACCTGTCGGTTTTTAAGTTCAATTTCTGCTCCTATTACATGTTTCCTGGCATGTTCATGGTGCTGCTAATTAATTATTTGTAATTGCTTGTGTTTTTCTCCACATTTCTGTGCCTTTGTTTCGTATTCCTCTCCCAGCCTCGGTAACAAGATGTTGTGTCTCTTGAGGCGACCGTGGTAAAAGCCTATTAATAAATAATTAAGTTCCGAGGCTCCGCCGGTGTCGAGTCACGTCTTGCCGTCACATGGCCGTGGTCTCCATGGCGACTCATGGTGCGAAGGGAAACGCTCTTTTTGGGAGGGGAATAAGGGAGGTTTTAGAGGGTGAAAGTGTGAGGAGTTAAATGTGATTCTATAAAAGCTTTAAAGGAGCCATTATGCTTGATAGTCACCTGAAAAATCTAGAAAGATTGAAATGTCCTACTAGCCCAGTTGCATCAGCAGCCCCCACTTCTGAGAGCTACTGCCCTGTGTTTTTGGTCTGATCTGGAGCCTCCTACATTGAGGCTTTTCCATCATGTAGATGCTCCCCTCAGCCAGGTAACAATTCCCCTGTGCTCAGGGCCTCTCCAGCCTCCTTGATCTGCAGCCATCCGAACCGCGTAGCCATGG
>JAUBNY010000209.1:261674-278805 GCA_032275445.1 Crypturellus soui
GTCCTTACTGCAGAGAGCTGTTCCCTCCCACTTGCTGCCTAATGTGTCCCTTTAGAGCAGTAAACTTGAAATTTTTCTATGTTGAAGATGCTTATTTAAAACTGGAGTTGCCCTAAATTAAGTAAGGATGGAAGTACCTGCGGAAATGTGCCATTGCCCACAAATGTCTCCTCACGTGTAATGTGGGAATGTTTTGTACTTAATCCAGAGCTGCAAGCCCTTAGCCTGTGTGGATAAGGCCTGCTGGCCACTTCCTTCCCTAAACTGCTGATTTTTCCAGACAGAAATGAGGAGGGGAGCTTGGTTTTTGGAGGAGTACAGCCTCTATTAACCAACAACCAGCCTTAATTGCATTTCAAAGCAACTGTTGGCATGTTCTCATGTGTCCAGCATCAGAATAGATCAAGCCTATTCTGCTTGATTTTGCCTATTCTGCCATTTTGCTTTATTTCCTTGTGATTTTACTTCTCCTGTCTAGTTGGTATACTCATCCTGTTTCCTTCAGACCCTACCTCTGTTTTGATTCAGTGACAAATGCTTCTAGCAAGTCTCCTGATAGACTGAGCAGGATGCCCAGGAGAGTCTGTCCATGTCTGGGAGCATGGAGTTTGTAAAGGCTGGGCCAGGTCTCCCTTGTGCCCTTTCAGCCTCTGGATTCCTTAAACCACCTGGGGGAGGATGCCTTGACTGCTGGCCACAACCCTCTTGATGTTTTCAGCTTGAAATTGGTGCACAGCTCAGCAAAGCTTGCCTGTAGCATCCCAACCAGGCTTGAAACAATGCTGATACTGCTGTAAATTTGGCAGAACTCAGTGGTAGGATTTGACCTCAGTTTGAGAGAGGGGAGAAAAAAAGCCATTCTAACATCTGAAATTCCTCTGAATGATCAAGTATATTAGAGCAAATAAGAAAGCTACATTTGAAAGGATCACATTCTATTTTCTCTCATGTTTGTGTGACTTGAATGTAATTTGGAAGGATTCAGATAAGGAAGCAATTCAGAAATGGTGGTTTTTGCTGAGAAGTCAATGTTGTGACTCTACAGCCACACGAATGCATGGGAAAACCTGGGAATGACAGTGAAGCTGGTCTTGGGCTCTGATCTGATGAACAGATTTACTGTGGGAGGTGGCTTGGGGCAGAACAGGGGTAGGAAAATACTGCAAAAAAAAAAGAGAAATGCCCAGCATTTTTTTGGTGAAGGCATTCAGCTTTTCCGGTATTACTACTTAGCATATAGGCTACCAATTTTTAAGGATACATCCTGACTTGCTAGGGAGTCTGTGTATTCACTCTAGTCTAGCGACTGCATTTCCACACAACTAGAAAGCAAGATTTCTTGGAATCAAGACATCAAGAATCCCTTGCTGCCTACCACTCAGAGTAGGGGTGAAATATTTGCAATTTAATTGGCAAATGCTTTTAGGGCTGAATTAATGAGCTGCAATCAACATCTATGCCTGGAGCATTTACATAGATGCCAGCCTATGCTTGAAGAACTTAATCTTGGGTACATAAGCTGGATAAAGACATAGGACTCGGCCTGTCTAGTGATTGCAGAGTTTCTGAGTTGCATCAAAAGCCACAGGAGACCATGGCCCTTTGAGGAGCTTGTAAAATGCTGGTATTAGGGCTGGAGGTATATCCATCCTCCTTGTACTTTTTTTTATGGATGTGATATCCATTTCTAGAATTGTTCCTCCTGTGCTCCTTTGGTTGGAGCATGGTGATGTTTTCCATGAAGAGCCCCACTGTATGCTCTTGGGGGAGTGTTCCAACAAGATTTTGGTATTTCAGGTCTTCAGTACCCCTTACTCCTGTGTGAGACTTGTCCTGGGAGATGGAAGACCACTTGGTAGTGAATCCAAGCCAGGGCGACTGGCTGGTGGGACAGGAGGGACACCTTGATAGAAGAGCCATTTGGAAGAATATTAATTAGCAGGCAGCTAGTTCTGGACAATTGAATCTCAACTCCAGATGTTCCCATTCTAAGTACTTTAGCAAAATGCTTAATTGATTACTATCTTGTGAGCTCTGTGTGTGTGATAAAAACAAGACTGCTGAGCTAGAGGGATTGTCCTTTGGATAGTAACTCTGTATAATGTGTGTTTCTTCTTCTTTTGAAACTTTAAACTTTTATTGCAGGGGGAAACCAGGTCAAGTTTCAAAAACATTTTTAATTTACAATCCTTATTGTAGTGTCATGGTGCTGATTAAAGTTGCTGAAAGGCACAACTATCAATGTATATTTAAAAAAAAAAGCACACACATCTGTTTAGCTTAAAAATATTTTGAGCTTGTTTAGGGATGGCCTGCAAATTTAAGGCCTTTTTTATGTCTATGTAATAGGTGTAAGGATAAGGAACAGATTAAAGATGAAATATGTTGTTGGGTTAAAATAAAATCAACCAGACCTTTTACCCAATCAAACTAAAACTGAGTTGTTTTTTTCCTGTTTTTTTTCTCCAGTATTTGAGCTCTAACCAAAATCAGAAATGTTACCCAAGAATATGGGGTTGTTCTAGTTAACATCTTTGAGGGTTTGGTTCTAAGCATTGTAAAGGAAGATGTGTAACAGGTAAAGTGACATTTTTACAATGAGACTATAAGATCTCAGAGGTTTGAGTTGGATTCTGGCAGTTGAATGGGAAGGTGTTTTTGTTACAGGTCTGGTGCTTTTTTTGATGTCTGGTGGTTTCGCCACTGTCTGGTGAAATCTTGCAACATGTTGTTTTAAGTTCAGTGAAAGCTGGTATGACCCTAATGGAGATGGTGCTCACAGAAAGGTTCTTTTTATGGTGATTAGAAGACTGGTTGTAAGTTACTCTAATGCAATTTTGTCAGTGGGGCAAACACTGATTTCTTTGGAAAGATTCTGGACATTTTGGTCTCATCCCTCTTCCATACTGGAAAAGCTAAACTAACTGTGGTGGAGGTAGAAGATTATTTCCTTCTTTCCAGAAATAAGAAAGCTTTTGCCAAGATTATGGAAGGCACTTAATGGACAGGACTCCTAATGAGAATAGCCATACACATAGGAAACATTAGTGTCTTGTGTTAAGATAGAAGTTTTATATTTTGTCCTCAATTCCCAGATTCCAGGGCAAGCATTTCTACACAGCTAAAAGTTGCTATGAAGATCTCAGTGCTGCCCTTGACCATTTGAAAATGAACGGTTTACTAGGGAAAAAGATCTGAACTTGTTCAGCTTGAATGCTCATGTACTTATTTCTTGGTGGTTGGTTATACTGGATGATTTTTTTCCAGACAGGTTTGTTCATCTGTGAGCTGCCAACTGACTACACAAGTCTCTCTCTGCTCATGACCTTCATGCTGCTTTGTCTGTAGCTTAAAAGGCTCATGCCCCACTTAACTTGCAACCGTTGTCCAGATACACTAGTCTTTGCCATCACCCATGTGTGTGGAAGCAGTCAAATGAAAAGCTAGTTTGCGTAGAGACCTAATAGTTCAGACATGCATAAATTTAAGGATAGTGCCTCTAAAATATATATATTTTTAGCTCTTAGGGTTGTTTTCTAGGGATTAGTGGCAAGCTGTGCTGCCAAGGTGTGTGGGCTGATTTTGGAGAAGCATCAAGCCAGCACATGGGGGCTGCTGTCTCCCCAGTGCACACTGGCACAGGAGACTTCCTCTTAGACTCGGGCTGCAAAACTGTAGCTATTTGTCTTTGCAGACAGTCCTAATCCAGCCAGCTAGATGGGAACAGCAACTGTGGAGAAATCAAGATGTTTTGGCTTCGCTCTATGACAAACAGCATGCTTCTGTCCCAGAGCATGGTTGTGAAGCAGGAAGACCTGGGCATTCTGGCAGCAGGACTTTCAGGATAGGCTATTTCTGTACAGAATGTAAGAAACGAAGGCAGGATTAAAAAAAAAATCTACAAAGGACCTCACCTGCCTGATTGTATTTCAAGTTCCTTTAATTCTCAGCAGGAATGGTAAGCTAGGCCATGAACTGGCTGGCAAGAACTGTGGTCTCTTGTGGCTCCTGTGAGCCTGTGATCCAAATACCTAGAATGTCAGAGAGTCAAATTTGGGCATCAAATCTGAGCCCCTGGCAGGATGATTTCAAATCCTGGGCTGAAGCTCCTCTGGTCTGTTAGTTTCTCATCTCAAAATGACAGATTGTTCTTACAGCTAATGAACTGCTGCTCTGAGAGAAGAGATCAGTGGGAGCAGTTGGGCACTGATGAGCAAAGGCTGAGAGCCTGCTCCGTGATGTTTAGGGCTTTGCAGTAATAATTAGATCTTAAAATGTGTCAGTTCTGCATGAGACAAATCATTGGTGTAGGCCAGGAGCGTGTTTCCATGGGAGTGAGAGTGTGCACGTCTGATTCGCACAAGAACCAGCTAATGCAGTTGTGACCCTGCATAGCTGTCTGCCAGTTTGTTGGCTACGGGAGCAGGATGGAAAGGAGGGGGAAGGAGGAACTCTATCTCCTCATTTCCACTGTCTTTACTGCTTGTGACTTGCATAAAGCCTTCCCCCATGGAGCTGCAGTCAGCGTTTCTGCTGTGAAGGCAGTGAGGAACACCACTGGGGCTCAGGGGTGTGCAGACAACAGCTTTCCCTTCCTGTCAGAGGAGCTGTTGGTGGTAAATTACCATTTTGACTATTCTGAAAGAACAAATCATCTTCCCCAAACACTGCTTGTTATGTCCGTGTTACTTCTGTTTCTGCCACTTCTCTTGTGTCTGAGGTTTTCATGATCTGAGGAAGGATGAGGTGGTTCCTCTGGGAGAAGAAGAGGTGCTGAGGTGACCTCAGATGGCTGCAGAATCAGGGGAAGGAGGACTGGGCTGTGAAGTGGGTTTGTTGCTGTGAGGTGTGCCAAAATCATGCTTTTGTTGCTTGTGCACCCACAGTATCCAGAGGTATCATTGCAAGCACCTCAGTTGGACGCATCTGTCTTCTGCAGAGCAGCAGTAATGTAGGGTAACAGGGGAAGCGTCTCCTGCCTTTGGTGTCTTCCCATGCCAAGAATAGATAAATTGCCCATCTTCAAGGAGATAAAGAGGAGGATTTGCTGACACTTTGGGGTTTTTCCAGGATCTATAGCACAGAAATGCAACTTGCACTCAAAACAACTGTAGCTTTACTTTTTAGACACCTTTATTTTTTTGCCTGTATCTTTCACAAAATTCCTTACAAAGAGTCCCCACAATCCTTTTAGTTCTTGCTCCTTTCCTTTATTTTGACTTGTTGGGAGCTGACACAGAGTACGTTTGCTGTCCCTCTAGGTTTAGAACCTGGCCTGGTGTTTGAGAGTTCGTGCTTCCCATTTAAGAAACCTTCTTATTTAGGACTTGGTGTGGCAATTTGTTAAAAATCTAGACATGAATTCCGTACTCTTCTGTGTGCTGCTGTCTGCTGAGTGGGTAGGATCCTGCAGGGTGTCTCACTGGGGCTGTGAGCTCAACACGTGCTGATCCTCACACAGCCTCTTTTGACATGCTTGGCATGACTGCTCTTTGTGTCCTTTTTTGAAGCCCTGGTTTTAGCCTTTAAAAGGAAAGAGCAGTGGAATTTCTCTTGCTTGGCTCCTGCACCAAAGTGACCTCACTGAGAATTAGGTCAAGGCAAACACAAAGTAGGTGAAACCTTGCAGAGCAGAGAATACCCAGGAGGGCTCTGGCTTGCAAACTGTTTTGTCACCATGTTAAATCAAATCCACAGCACGGTTTGTTTCTGGTAGCAGGCAGGCAAGAGAGACCTTGGAGGATGAAGTGAGGTGAGAAGGAGTCTGAGGAGCTACCCATGTATGTGTTAGGTCTGTCTTCATTATTAGACTGTTTTTTTTGTTTGTTTGTTTTAAGTTAAATAAAATCAAAAGAGCTGTTGGAACTTGAGGTTACTGAATTTCATATGTATTCAAATACCAGTATTGTATCTGTGGCATGTGAGCTCATGAGGCCTCACACCAGGAGCAGGCCTGGTGCTACTCAGTGCTGGGGAGAACAGAAAATTGGCATCACAGAGACTCTTATGTCTTAGTAATAACTAATCTGACTACCACCATGCTGGTGCCAGAGCTACCACTTCTGCTTTGATGTTGAGTCCATTACATACAGAGAAAACCAAGCAAGCTGGAGAGGAAAAAAAGGGTTTTCTTTCAGACTTTTGGCTGAATTGCAACTAAGATAATCTTGTTCTATCTTGTAAAATGCCTTTCCCCTCCTCTCTTTGATCTGTGGAGGGTACTGCCTTCTCCTTTGCTGGCTCCGAAACTGCTTTGGGGCCCTTGCTGGACCCTACTGACCGCCAGCTTCCAATATTGAAGGTTGCTGCATTTCAAGGATGAAACCAAGTAATTCCTCTGTGATTTCATTGTGAGATGTCTCTGGCTGAAAGCCTGGGAAACAATTTTCTTATGACCCAGTGTTTGATGATAGTGGACTATGTTTTATGCTGCTGCAGCCTCCCCTGCTTGCTTAGCTGTAACCCACATGGCTCAACTAAGAAGGTGGGGTAAAAGAAAAGCTGATCTGCTGCTGGCAAAGGCCGGAGCCCTGCATGGGGGCCCCTCAGGAGGGAGGAGGATCTGTAGAGATTGAGCCTGATTTAATTCTTCTTATATAGTGTCTTGGCAGCTGTCTAGATCTGACAGGTTGATAATAAGACTTTCCCTCAATGCAAAAGGGAAAGTAATTTACATTGGCTTCACACCTCCAGTAAGCAGGAAGGATCCTGCCCCACGTTTGCGTGAATGGGGAGCAGACGTGTGAATGAGAGCGGGCGGGAGAAGGGGTCGGCTCTTCTCGCTCCCCGCCTGAGCGAGCATGGGAAATGCCATTTGGAAAGCCTGATGGACCAGAGCCCTGCGCTTGGAATTAGCATTCTGCCTGCGGTTGTGCTTGGGAGCAGCTTTCCAGCCAAATCCTCAAGGATCGTGCTCTTACAAGGAGCAGCAGTGCTCCCAATTTCATTTTGCTCCATTTAGCCCAGCACTTCTGCTGATGGAGGTGTGAGTCGGGGGAGCCCCAGCACCCAGCTGCTCTCGGGTTTATTTTTTATCGTAGGGATCTTAGCAGCCTAGAGCCCCTTGGGAAGGCCCTGGCACTTAGTGCTGAGCAGCAAAGGCCTTGATGAGATAGGAAGTGGGCAAGGGAATAATTCTGCCTGGTCAGTGGATGTAATTACCTGACCTCTAACTCCCTCACTACTCGAGTCAATGTCCTCCTTCCCAGGAGGACTGAGAAGCCAAGGCCATTTTAGACCAGTCCAAGCCTTAGCTTAGCTCATGTTTCATTTTAAATCTGTTGAACTCATTCTGGATCCAAGTTTAGCATCCTTCATAAGCTGGGCACTCAGTGGATTCCTGCTGGCTTCATCCACCCCAAAGGGAACAGTAATATGGGGTTATTTAGAAGGTCTTGGCCCTCAAAACCTGCTAACTTTAAGGATCCCTGCCCTTCCTAATGGAATTGAACTGTGAAATGTGGAGGGGAAATTGGAATTATGGAAAACAAAGGGGATGGTGGAATCAGTTTGTTCTCTGACTGCTGGAGTCAGGCAGCACATTTACTCCTCTAAAGGCAGTGGCTGGAGCACAGGGCTCTCTCCTGACTTTTGTCCTCTGCTGCAGATTTTTTTAGTGGGGAGTGGTTGGTCCTTGGACATGCTTAGTCTGGAAAAATCTGGGATACAGGAGAGCACAGCCAGGGAGATTCCTGGGAGCTCAGCAGGAGTGCCCTGGTTGAGCCTCTGGAGAAGGGAAGGAGCAGGTTCACTTAGGGTTTTTTTTTTTTTTTTTTTTGTTTGTTTGTTTTTTTTTTTAAGCCAGGGAGAAGCTGGAAGTTGCTGGGCAGCAGAGCAGGAAAGGGCTTTGCACTGAATGGATCCAATAGCCAGAAGATAAGTTTGTTCTGACTCCTTATTTAATCTGTCTTTCAAAGAAGCCAGTGTTCGGGTTTGTTGATATGTTCTAGCTTCAGATATGTGGTTCTTCAAGAAAAGTGGAAGTCCCCACACAAAGTTGTGGCTGGTGTGATAGGTTTATGGTGTTGGTAGTGGTGAGTATGGAAGAAGTGTCATGCAGTGGATGAAGAAATGTGTTGCTGGAGAAGGAGCAAAAGGCAGGTCTTGTAGAAGGGTCACATTATAGTAGAGATTTCCTCAGGAAAAGGTTGAAAGTGCCCTTTTGGGAGCAGTTCTCTCTAAAAGTCAGGACTATGAGAACTTGACCTGCATATTTGTAAGAAGACCCAGGTGGTAGAGTTGGCCCCTGTGTCTGTCATGAGCTGGTTGAACTGTGGGCGAGAGTGGCATGATTCTGGGGTGGGTGCATCAAATCTGTGATGTCCCTGCAGGTCTTAAACTTATCACTGTGGTAGGTAAATATGGGACCCTGCTAGACAGGCTCAGCATTTACAAGGGTTTTTGCAAACCATCTGGTTTGAAAGCGGGGAAAAAAAGATGAAATTAAGACAAGCATGAAGCGCTCCTCTTAGGCAGGGAGAACTGAGCACACAAACACAAAACAGGGAATATGTGATGAGGCAGCAGTACGGCAGGAGGGGACCTGGAGGTTGCGCTGGTTCACAAGCAGAATATGAATCAACCCCGCGATGCTGCTGCAAAACAGCTCATTGTATCCGGCACTGTATTAACAAGAGTGCTGTATGCCAGATATAAGAAGCAATTATTACAATCTGCTTGGGGCTGGCAGAGCTTCAGCCAAGTGTGGGTGTCCGGAACGGATGTGAAACTTTGTCTACATCCATTTATAAAAATTGCACAGAGTATCCCGGGAAGAAAAGAAAGAAAATAGTGAGTGATAAAAGGTTAAGCAAACAAGGCCTGTGTATGAGGGTTGAAGACACTGAATTTGTTTATCTTAGGAGAGAAAGGATGGAAATGGGATATGGAAAGTCTTCCAACACATAAATAGTACTTATAAAAAGGCTGCTTACAGCTGTTTTTTCATGGTCACTGGTGGAAGAAAAGGAAATTGTTTGAATTTTTAGCAATGATGATTTAGGTTGGTTATTAGGAAAGCTAATTGCCAGAGGGGGTAAAGCAGTGAGACAGGCTGCTTAGGGAGGCTGTGGCATCCCCCATCTCAGTGGATTTTTGGAATGGGTTAGGCAAACAACTGTTAGGACAAATAGTTATTTAAGTATATTTGATTCTGCTTCTGATCCTGTGCAATGCCTTTCTGCTGTACACTTATATAATTAAGCAAAACTCAAAAACACAGCCTCTTCCTTGAGGAGTTAAAATGCATCTATAATTAGATAAACTCTTTATCTTCTAATGGTAAAACTGGGTTAAACGTGTCTTATGTGACAGCTCAGTTTATACATCATTGTGAAGCGAACATCAGGAGGGAAGGGAGCTCTTTAAACTGAAGAACGACATTGATGTAACAACATGAGTATAAAACTGGCCAGGCATAAATTAGGCAGGAAATTGAAAGAAAGTTTCTAACAGTCAGAATAGCGATGTTCTGAAACAGCCTTTCATAATGGGAATGCTGGGGGCAAAATCGGAACATGTTTTTAAAATGAAGCTTACTAAATTAATTCAAAGTATTATACAGAGCAAGTGCCTGTCATAGCAAAGTCTGGGACTAGGATATCCCTTTTGTTTCTGTATTTTAGGAGCTGAGGGGTACATAAGTGTTTTTATGCCAGTGGGACTGTTTCTGCTGTTTATTGCCATAAGTGCCTCTCATCTTTGTGCCTTTTTCATGTGTGAGACAGTTACTGATATTCCTTTACAGTCTGAAGGTCGCAGTTTCTGTTTGAAATTGCATAATTACACTGGGGTGAGGGAGGGAAATCCAAGCTTGGGAAGGGCATCCTGAAGGGGACTGCAAATCCTCAGGTGGTCAGTGTCCTTTTTACTTTTCCAAGGCTGGAGGCACTTTGTGCTGATTGTAACGAGTGCAGTTTGGGGTTTAATACCTGCAGCTGAGAGAGCTGCCCTGGGGAAAGGCTGAGCCACTGCAAAGCTTTGAGAGTGCAAAGCTGGAGCTGAACCTCATGCCTCTAGTCCTAGGCTGTCACTATTTGGCAGCTTCAGTGGGGAAAGGTGAGGTGTCAAAATTGGGCAAGAAATAGCTGCAATGCAATGTGCCAAATGCAGCTATTAGGAGAGTACAGGCCCTGTGCCAAGAGAGGGGCTTAATTTCTTTGCTGACAAATGAAACAAAGATGTGATTGGAAGTGCCACACTTCGGAGGTATGAGCAATTTCCCTATAATCAATCATCCAAACCAAATTGTTTTCATTTCTTTGCATTATTTAGCATCTATTTGATGGCAGGCAATGAGCTAGATTTTGAATTTCACCTACTCCTTACACTAACATGATTTGTCGGCCTTGGCAGTGGGTTGTAGGGGTGAAGGAAAGCTAAACTGGGTTCCAGCATTCAAAAACTTGGCGGAGACCATGTCTGTGATTATCAGTTAATCATTCAGACATAGACATTGGTTGTTTGCTCTTATTAGATTTGTAAAGTATCTGACTGTGCAAAGCTGACAGCAAAGCACCTACAGAGAAAATGTTGACAAGGAGGAAGGAATGAGATGATGGCAGAGCTGGGTTTGCTGAGAGCCTCTGGTTCCTGCAGTAATTGCAAGAAGGTGAGACTGATTAATATTAGACTTCTGGGTATTGGTATGAGCCATTCTAAGTATTGTTAGTTACATCAAGCTATTGATGTCATTAGAGACTATGGAGGTGGAAAAGGAGCTGTGGTTCTTGTGTCTTGAGTTGACCTGTGTTGAGAAATTCCCTTTATTTCCCTAGGGGAAAATGTCTGTGAGATCCTGATTGGTTTTACATATCCTTGGGCAGTGAGTATGAGAAGGGAGAGGAGGGAGAAGTTAGTGGGAGGCACATGTTAAGGTGACTCTAGGGACTAGTTTGTTTTTGAATACAGATACTGCAGCTTAGCCCTTTTTTCCTCTCATGTTAGGGCTAAGAGAAAGCTGCTCTGTGAATATAGTAAAGGGAGAGGAAGAGGTAGATATAACAGGAACTGTACCTATTCCACCAGTGGAAGGTGTTTTTTCACCTCCGAGTCCAATAACTTTGGCCCCATCCCAGGTCATGGCCAAATAACTTCTTTGGATCATTTACTCTGTAGAAATGCATCCCAGAGGTGCTGAATTTCACCCTGTGTTCCAATCTGAGTCTGAGATGGAAGACTCTCAAGGGCTGTTCTCACACCTAAACTTGAAGCTGCCTTTCAACTGCTTTGGGTTGAGATATGTCTCAGCAGGCAGCATCCTGCTTCAAAGATGAGATGCACATCTCATTTACAACCTCAGGCGTGTTGCATTTGACCTGTGATGCAGCAAGTGGCTTGAGACCTCTTGGTAAAGGCACCTGCCCCATAGTATGGTGCTATCTGAGTGATGTTCCAGCTGGGATTACTTGAAGCTGGGAGGTGGTACTGAGATGGATACACCTGGGAGGTTTCTGCTCAGCACATCCTAGCACTGTTCAATTTTATTGTATCCCAGGGTGGGACGCAAGATCTCTCTTAGAGAGCTTTACAACGGGACAGGACCAGAGTGATTTAAGGATTCATTGCTGCCTTGTTTCAAAGGCTTGAATATTTAAGTATCACTGATTTGTTTCCCTTGTCGTTAGGTGACTTCGTAATGGTGTTCAGCATGGGGTGCTTGGACTATGGAAAGGGTCATGGGACATGTTTGATCCTTGTTGTGTACAAGATGGGAATCCTGGGCGGTTAATACTAGAAATCACAAAGGCATCAGGGTCTTCTAGTGGGCCTAGATAAACAAGAAGAGGCACATTGATTATATCACTAGCACTACGGATTAGCCCTAAGCACAAACGTGCCTCTCTGGCTCAGGGGGGGAAAAAAAGAAAAAAAAGGGTATGTGATACTTTTCCTCTCCTGCCTTTGCCTGTCTTGCCCATTTAGCTGGTTGCTCATGGAACAAGGAGTATTTCTCGGTGAGTATTTGTGCAGTGCTTTGTACAGCAGACTCCAGATCTCTGCGGGGGGCTTTCAAATGCTGCTGTGTTGTAGTGAATACAGAGATGTCTGAGCTGTAGTGGAAATGGCACTGCATGAAGCACTAATGAAAGTTAAAGATTAGGTGTATCTTTGTAACACAGCTGAATTTCACTGTAACAAATGCTGCTCATAAAAATAAAACCATTAATAGCAAATCCAATAGTAAAAACTATTATTTTCCCATTCATAATTAGTTCTCCTAGATAGAGCAAATGCTTATGCTAGACTGAATGAATACAACTGTCTTTCTTCCATAGTATTTTTCTTTCAAGATGTCCTATATTTAGTAAACAGGGTGCATCTTCTCTTTCATGTCTTTACTTTTTTTTTCCCCTTAGAGTGACACTTAAATGTTGAGCACTGCAGAGTCACAAAGTACAGCATATTGATGGACAGTTGTTTTCTTTCCTCATTATTCTGAGGTGGTAAATCGCCCTCTCCTTTTATAAAGCACATCAGGATATAATGGAAATTTAGCTAGGCCTACTAATGGTTACTTTTTGTAATACCAAGGGCTTTTATCTCTTCTTTCACTTCTTTCATCCTCTTTCTTCCAATCTTTAGAAGATAATAAATCTATCTCCTGATCGTGGTGGCTGATATTTCTAAGTTCATTTAATTAAGCATGTTTTCACTTCATTTTCCTCAGCCCTGTCTAATCACTTGTCTCTGAGGTTGGACTTGATGGGAAGGTCAGACTTGATGGGAGCAGAGAAGCTTTAGACTTCAGAATTTTGTTAGGTGAACTCTGAGAATGTGTTTTTTTTTTCCTTGAGGGAGGAGTTAGAGGGTAGGAGGAAAGGAGAAAACCTTTGAATTCAGCTGAGCATGGGGACAAAGCTAGCTAAATACTGTCTCTTACCCTGATGCCATTTATGTATAGGCATGCCTCCCCAGCATTGTTAGGCTGAGTACTGCTCTATTTGAGAAATGCAATAAAAGATCATGTTTCCCCTCAACACAGTACTCTTCCTTGATCTGTCTTCCGAGTCATTTACTGGCACTGAGAGGAACCTGCCTTGTTTTCCCACCCTTGGAGCCGTGTCTGTCCTAGTGTGTCAGATCACTGTTGGAGAATACTCTGTAGGACTCATGAAGGGACCTTTCATTTGTTTCGGCTCTTGGCGAAGGCTGGCCCTTGGATGGAGGTAACAAACCGAGAAACTGCTCTTTTAGCTCTGCTGGTTTAGTGAAACAAGCTGCACTGCTGATACTTTTACTATCAAACTTTGTGTAGAATTACACAGAATCAGCAGGTCTTTAGTGCCATCGAGGTATGGAGAGGTTTAACATTTTCCATGGCTCACATTTCACTTATGTCCTGTTGACTCAATTGAGGATTTACTTTCCTTTACTCTGGTCCTGCTGGTGATGCCTGGGGGCTATGTGCTAGGGATTAGAAACGCGTGTTGTTTTTTTGTTTATTTTTTGCTATGGCTTGTCACCACCAGTAGCACATACCAGCTGCTACGTGAGGGTTATCTTCAGAATGAAACCCTCTGTGCTGCAGTGGCTGTTGAACCAAAGGAGGAAAAGTGGTAACAAAATACTCCCTGTGTTGTCTTTTGCTCTGTTTGCTGCCATATTGTCTTCTGTGCTTGGCTGATCTTTGCTGGCAAGAGTACAGCAGTACTTAAACACCGTACTCGAGCTGCCCTGAGGGCCCGTGGCATTGCTTGAATGGGGACAGACTGGCAAGAAGTGGAGCTGGTGTAAGGGCTGTGTGCTATGTACTAATCTGTATGCGTGAGCGTGCTCAGAGGCTTGGTGGGCATGTGGGCAGCCTGAAATTACTAGTGCTGTTCTTTAATCTCATCTCCTTTTCTAGCAATCAAACCTTAACCACCAGAGCCAACATACAAGTGTAGATCCTTGAGACTCATCTGCCTCAGATGCAGAGGGGGAAACTCCACCAGCTCCTGCTGGCTGAGTCATTACAAGCTGCTTTGAGCTTTCAGCAGCTTGAGAAACTCATCCTAAGATGCTCTGCGTGGAAAGTTTGAGTTACAACAGGCACCACAGCCTGAGCAGCTTTACCTCCTGATGTGAGCCCGTGTTTACACGGCAGTGATGGAAGGCTGAGTCATAGCGGCTGGTCTCCAGGAAACCTTGTGCGGGGGGACGTTGCCTTGAGGCAGTAGATAGCGTTATCAAATGCCTACCAGGGACGTACGCAAAAAAATGGAAGTTTAACTGCCAAATTTTCCCTTTATCTTAGTATAATTAAGCTGGTGTCTTGCAGCTCTATTTGAAAGGAATGCTCAAAAATGTTTTATGCAGATGTATTGTGGCGTATGTTGTGGTGTTCTGCTACTGTAGTAGTGTTGCTGAAGTCCTAGGAGCTCCTTTGATAAAATCAACTGATATTGCAAACATTTTTGAGAGAGATCCTTGTTTAAAAACCTGCCAAAGAAGTACAAATCGGCCTTCATGGTTTATATTCCTTCTCTGGTCAAGGACTGATGGCAATACTAAATGGGCTTTATTGGCCACTTACAGCAAGAATAGGCTGTAAATCTTCAGGGGATAGGTGGACCAATATTCACTAAGTGGTTGGGGCCAGTAAATATCTGGGAATGGTGACTCACAAGCTAATTGGACATATGTCCACAGAGAGTAGTTTGAGCAGGTCTGGTCACAGCGTGACATACAAGGGGATGACTCAATGTTGCTGTCTTGCAGCACTGCATCCAAACTACCCGGGAGGTGACACCTGCTAGTACCAAAAGGTGAAGATTTGAGTTAAATTTTCCATTATGACTCAGCTTAAGGTGTTGTATAAAGCTCTGCTGAGTCTGACAAGGTGTCTTGCATCTGGGGATCACAAAAGCCTGCTTGGCTCGTGACTGAAGAGATGTTTTGCTGTACAAGTTGGCTTCTCCCTCTTCCCTGTTTTGACACCCTTGTTTTGTGGAGAAGATGGTGTGTTTAGTCACGGCAACAAGAGCAGCTCTGGAGCGTGAAAGCAGGCATGGCTGAGCTTGGGTATGAGTCAAATTCAGGTAGGACTTATCTTAAAAAGGACTGGCAATGTTTTTGAAGGCAATACACTCCCACTCCTTTTGAGTCTTATCAGGGATCTGGCTGTTTTATCTATAATGGCTTTTCATAGCAGATGCAGGATGCTCCAGTATGTTTCTCAGGCACCAAATACACACAAATCATCATGGTTCATAGAGCGATAGGTGGAATTGCAAAACTACACTTAATGACTGAGTGACAGCCATCTGCAGTACATGCTTTCAATATGATATTATGAAGGATAATTTTTTTTTCCTGCCTGTGAGGCTGAAAGAAGCCCAAGGGAGAGGATCTCTTGAGTTTATTTGCTTTGTTTTTAATTGATTTTGGAGATTAAAGCCTTAGTTTAAAAAAAAAAAAAAAAGTACCAGCTTGAAAGCCCTGGATACTAAAAGCCTTTTTTCTTCCCTCTCCCTCTTCAGAGGATGTGCCTAGGAAGCATATTGCCAGCCTCTACGCTCTGGCCTGAGCCTGTTGAGGTGGTGCTGGTTAGTGCAAGTGATGTTATTTTGGGGCACGTGATGCTGTTACATGCTTTATTACTGAAACTTAGCACTTGAGGTGTAGAGCACTAAAGACATCGAAAGGCTTCAACAGCTTTTGAATCTGTCCTTTATAGCTACATACAGACAAACCAAGCATCCTCTGACCTGCTGTCCTGGCTCTGACTTATGCTGCTCTCTGGTCTCTGCTGTGTTAGAGCATAGGGATTATTTAAGTAACGGTGATGGCCTACTGGGAAAGGTGGGGAGGGACGACCCGAGACCCTACTGCAATATAGCTAAAAGTGAAGCTTGCTTGCTAAAGAATTGGTCTCATCTGCATTTTATTGTGTAGGGTTTTAATGACTTTGAAAACTGGCCAGCTGTTCATACTCTTGACTTATTTGATATCTTCTGTCACAAATCCTACCTTGCTGTACCATGTGTTTTATAAAACAAATATGCAGCTGTCCTTCTAGAGAACTGGCTTCTGTGTGCAAGCACATGCACAAATGCACTATGCTTTTTTCTTGCTCCGTGGATGACTTTTAAAACAGAAGACTGGACAACAACAAAACAATCATTTGTCCTTTCTAGATTGCTCCTAAAAATGCCTCCCAGCCTGTCCTGACTTCATTACTAACCTGCTTGCTTTTTCTACCAGACTTTTTAGGTGCTTAAAAGCTATTGTGGCAAATTACAGCACATTTGAAGAGCTTTCTGATGACCTTTACATTACTACCTGGGACAGCAAGTAAATTAAAACTTCTCAGGGAGGGGATGAATTGGTTGCTGTGTACTTTTCTTGGAAAACGGGGCTGTGCCTCTGCTTTCAGTTAAATGACATTTCTGCATGTGTATGAACTGTTTTTGTGCCTTTTTGTATTTGCAGGCTTGTGGAAGTGACTACTTGTGTGTTCATGCCCTGAGCTTTAATGTAGCCTATGTAGCTCTGATCAGGATGTGAATTTCCACAGGGAGCTTTCCTGAGCCTTGGATGCTGACAGGTTGGGATCTCTGGTTCAGCAGGGTTCAGAGATATGACAAAGAGAGCAAGCCAGAGGGGTATGAGAGAAATCTTCCATCGTAATAATAGGACAATTTCCCAAGCAGCAGGTATTTTTGTGTGCTATAGTATGGCATAGAGGTGGTTTAGAAAGGATTCAGGGTCGCGATAGCTGGCAGGTGAGGCTGGAAACTGTTGACTCATTTGTACTGCTTAGATTTTCTTAGAGTAAGATCATACTCTGTCATGAGGAAGAAAGGGGATTTCTTCATTTCTGGCCTGATAACTCATTCTAGGATGTATAAATGTTTGTATAGTTTTCTCTAGGCCTCAGAAAACTGAGCAACCTCTTCCATTCAGGTCTTCATTCTGTGCTTTCTGCTGCAAGGTAGGCAAGGGCACAGTTGCTGGCCATACTCTGGAATACCTGTCAGAAATTAATGATTTGTCTGAATGGTGTAGTTCTTTGGGAGAAGGTAGTTAATAGTTCTGCTCTTACTTGTTGTGATCACTGGTGTCCCAAAGACAGCACGGAGAGGAGATGCTCAGCTTTGGTCAAGGGCCTTGCACCCTGCAGTTTTTCAGGGCTTGGTATGCACTGGCT
>JAUBNY010000209.1:283551-294007 GCA_032275445.1 Crypturellus soui
TTAATAATAACCCTTTCTGCAAGAGCTGCTGCTGATGGGAGCTGCCAGAAACAGTCCTGGAGCTGGTGGTCTGGAAAAGGACCAGGTTTGTCCTGGATCTCCATTGCACGAGTGCTGCTTTTTGGAAATGATGCTTGGCTGGGGCTAGGGGAAGGTGAGGAATGAGGAGGAGGGATGAACAGATCTATACTTTGGATGACTTAGCATTGATGAGTCCTGCAGATTCCCGGTTACCTGCTGGATCAGCAAAGAAATGTTATTGGGCTTGTGCAGAGTCTGGCCTCGACCACTGCCAGGCCCCAGGCACCCCTGCCCTTGCCAGGGTGTTAGGGGCCGATAGCTGGGCTCCTCTGTGCCTCTGCGTGCACAAAAGCAAGAGGCGGCATCTGTTTTGGTGGCTCTTCCTGGCCAAGCAGCTGCTCCCTAATTCCCAAGGAAAGGTAGGCATCCTGCTGCAGGTACCTCTTTGCAGGTCTTGGGTCAGGAATCTGTGTGGCCGAAGGATGCCGTCTAGGGGTGCTTCCAAGTATCCTCCAAGTCTTAATTTGGAGGCACATTAAGGTAAGAGTACCTGCCCTTCGTTCCCATTCCTCATTATTGAAAATGTGTGCTTGATTTCCAGTTTGAGTTTGCCTGGCTTTATCTTCCAGCTGCTGTTGGCCCTTGCTGTGTCTCTTTGTGTGGTGCTGTTAAAGAACACTCTCTAATGTTGGAGATCTTTGCTGCTGGAAGGTGTTAAGTTGCTCTCCCCCACAGCTATCTCTGATAAAGGGAATATTGAGCTCTTCCTAGAGTTCCTCACAGCAAGGCATTTCCCTGCTGCATCTGGTGGTTTTTGTAATTCTTTCCAGCACCATCTTCCAGAGCTTTTAGCATCCTTTGAAAAATGTATTTGTGGAAACAGTTATCAGGATACTAGTATTGGTCTTACTAGTGAGGTCTGAAGTTGCAAACTCTTCTCGATCACACAGCTGAAGACTGTATTAGATACTGCTGGCCACAGCATTCTCTGAGAGCTCACAGTTACTACTTTATTGGGGAGTAACTTTTCTTGGAAGTTCTTTTTTTATTTTTTTTTCTTAATTGCGTAGAGACTCCCTGGCACCTTGCTGCAGCCTTCCCACTGTGGTGGTGTCCTCCCTGCTCTGATGCACACATCTGTTTGCCTCTGCTCAGGTGCATTTAGCTTGCACAGGCCCCGAGTGATTTGCAGAGCTCCCTGGTCCTGCTGCTGCCCTACCAGCCCAGGTGCCACCTCACATTGGGGCAACAGGGATTTTATATCATTCCTGAACACCATGGGAGAACCTGCCTAGCATTGGGCAATACCAATCACCCTCAGACTCTACTAAACCCAGCCTTTTTAATGCTAACTTCTCACGTTGCCACTTGTCCAGTGTTGATTTCAGCACTTTGCTATATCTACACCTGCTTCCCAAACCCAAGTTGGTGACTACTCTACAGCAATAGTGGAGAAGGAAGGAGATGGATGGAGAGGGACTGGCGAATGAGGGGACTAGGTAGGGGATAGCGGTTGGTTTTGCAGGTACCAGACAAGCTGTGTGTACATACTGCAGTGCAGAGCACAGAAGCCTGAAGTCTCCTTTAGCACAGCCTGTAATCCTATTAGAAGGATTACTCTGTTGTCCTAGGCTATCTGATTGTGGTAAGAACTCATTTAGGTCAACTGTTTAAGAAATTTACACACACAGGAAAAAAATTAAATAAGCCTCTTGCTGTATTTCATAGGGATCAACAAGCTCCTTTCAGACTTTCTCTGTGCTACTGATTACATCCCTGCTCTTGTAGTTTCTCTGCATCCCTCTTAAACCCTCATGTAAATTACTTGTTTTCAGCTTCTCACTTGTAGCAGCAGATGCTGGAGAGTTGACGTGGTAGCTAGACCCCAGGTATTTCCAGACCTTGAAAGGATTAGAATTTTAAATGATGAAGTGCTTTGGTCTTTGCTCTCCCTCTGCGTGTGTGCGCATGCTATAACTTTGAGAGTAAGGGTATGGGCAGGCCTGATTTGTGGGCAGAACGTAATGAAAGCTAAATCTGGTTTGGCAGGGCCCCAATCAGTTTAATCCCTGGTCTGCTGATTATCAGCAATGTTATAATTTAATTTGAAGCCTCTGTATTTATAAGGTCAGCAAAGCACTCCCATGCTTTCGTTTGCAGAGAGGGAAAGCGGGGTGGCAGTCGGTTCAAGTGCTTGTCTTCCTCAGCGCTCCAGCAGAGCCAGGTATTAAGCTCTCCTCTAGTTAAAACAAGCAACCAAACAAAGCAGCTGGACACAGAAACATAATTACGTAGCTAGGTAGGCGGCTGTTTGTGTTGGGAGCAGTGTGGTGGAACTTCTACCTCTTGAACTGGAATGGAGCCATGGCTGTCTTGAGCATCACGGCGTAGTTCAGTCCCCACCCAAATCCTTCCTGCAGAAATAAAGGAAGGTGTGTATAAAAATCTTGCCTTTTCGCTGCCAAAACACAGCCTACTCGCGAGGGACCGTATTCTGGGTGTTGGCAGTACTGAGTCTCTGAAGGGCAGCTGAGCTGTGTCTTTCCATGCAGCTTGAAGGTGTGTTGTAAATGTAGAGGAGAACACCTCTGTTCGCTCCTCTCTGTGAAGTATTTTGGTATATTTTAGTACTCCAGCATCTCTGAGCAGAGAAAACTTTGCCTCCAACCCAGCAGAGCTTTGAGGAGATGCCTACTTTATCTGTCCAGGAGTTCCAGATGTCTGGCAGCTCGAGGGTTGGATCTTGCCTAGCTGAGCTGTTGCATGCACTGTAATCCCAGACTTTTCTGCAGGAAGCAGCCCGATCAACTGTGAAACATGTGTTTATCGGATGGGATCCTTCCAGAAATGTCAGACATGGCGCAAATGTGCTACTGTAGACTGAACAGTTTCTTCAACCCCTGTCCTCCCTCGGTACCTTTCTTCTCTGTGTCCTTCTGTGCCTTGATCTCATCCTGAGCAACCCTGGAGCTGCCTGAAGCTTTCTCTTCCTCTTCTTCCATGATGGGTCGTGTCAAGATTATTATAATTTTCTTACACTGACCTTGTGTCTCAGAATAGAATAGCACTTGGATATAGGAGAGGGAAGTGAAAGACTTCTTTAAGCATGGGAATTAGGATGTTGGCATGGAACAGCAGACCACCTTTGTCAGGAGACATCGGGTTATGATTGCCTTTCCAAATAGGAAGTATTTGCAAGCAGGGCCACTTCCTGAGAAAGGTGACATCTTGTTGGTACTTGGTATTCAAACTGTCAAATCAAGCTTCTGCCATCACTGAATTCTGTTTTTACTCCTTTCCATGATAGCTTTTTTTGGCTTGTTGAGATTTGGGGACCGTTGGCTATCTGGGAAATTCTTGGTGTCATCTTTCTGTCTGCGACAGGATTGCAACCTCCTTTCAGCCTTTGCTTCACCTCCTCACCTGAGTCATTTTTGCTGGATTTATTCCAGCTCCAGGACATGTTAGATGATGCTCATTAATTCATGCTCTGCCAACACCAATACTTGTAGCCAACCACACTGCTTTCTTTAAGAGTAGAGGTTTTTTCTGCCAGATACCTGCTCCTTCCTCTGTGGTTCCAGTGGAGTTCTGGTGACATCCAGTGTCTAGTCTGACTTAACACTGGCATGTGCATGTATGTCCTATGCTGATATCCCCAGGGGGATGCTATAAATCTATGGTTTTATTCCCCCCTTAGCTTCTCTGCATTTGAATGAGGAATCACGCACCATGTCGGAGGTGTTTGTGACATCTGTAATTCACGCATGAAGAAAAAGAAACCTTTTGAGGCCAGAGATCCTAGGAAAAGCTTCCCTTAAAAGGAGACACAACTGTATAGAAAGAGAAATGAGAACTGAGAAACAAATCACAGCTTTCATGGGAGATAATGAGAATCTCAGATAGTAAAACAACATGTAACTTACTGAGGCCAGAGCGGTCCTGTCTCTCCATTCCCCAGAGAGAGGCTTAGCGGTTTCTAATTCTTCAAGGGTCAGTGGTCCTTTTTCCTGTTGGAAAACAACACCAGCCTTGCAGAGAGATGGCTGGTAAAAGATGCAGAAGAAATGCCAAGGGCAGCAGCACAGGTCACACTTGGCTGTTTTGTCCCTGTTGGGGCTGGCACAGAGGGACCCTGTTCTCGTGGGTCAGTGGGGAGGACGGCTCTCCCCGTCGTTTGGCTGGGGCTCGTGCTGCTGAGCTGGGCTCTGCTGGCGGGAGGTCTGGCAGAACCTTGTTCCGAGCTCTCCCGAGGAATAGCGCAGGCTAAAAGCAATATTTACCCTCAATCCCCACTTTCTACCCCATTTAGCTAGCTGGGGCAAACACAGGCTGTGCCTCTGTAAGGCTTCCTCCCATGGAGATTCCTGAGGCCTTAGAGCCATTCCTAGAGAGAATAAATAGAAGCCCCAGTTGTTTGGGTCATTAAACACGAGACAAAGCTTTGGGGGAGTGATCTGTCACTGGTGGGCTCACAGAGAAAGGCAATGGACCTTTCCATCCCTAAATGCTGTATTCACTCCTCATTTCCTTTGAGATCTGTTCCGGAATGTAGTTGTTGCTGCAGCTGCATGCCCAATGCACCAACCTTGGGGGCAGAAGATACTGCTGCTCTTGCTCCCAGCATCCTCTCAGCCATTTCATACATCATATTAAAACACAGTCCTTCCTCAGCAGGCCTAGGGAGTCCCAGCTTAGCGCGACAGTAAGAGAAGCCTCTGAAAGGCAGCTTTTTCTTCAGCAACTTGCAGATATTTGAGCTGTTAATGATGGGCCTTGGCTTTAAAGAAATAGAACTCCATACTTTAAGGATTTTGAGGTGACTCTCCCTCTCCTTGCTTTAGGAAACCCTTGAGGTGAAGACAAGTGTGATCACCAGTGAGGGGGTGAAGGGAGTCTGGTTTGAACTACCAAAAACCTTACTTGTCTGCAGCTTCACCTCCCGGGTAGTCCTGTTGCCCCAGCCCCTTTCTGTGGAAGATGTGCAGAGCAACAGTGTGTTGGTCTGCTAAAGGCCAGAGCCAGCTCTCTCAGCAAGGTGGTTTCCCAAGTATGTAGTCCTGATGATCTAATTTTATGGTGTGTGTTTTCTTTAATTGCTGCATATTGTATAAATTAATGTTATTTCTGCATAGTGTTTCTCTTTCTGTGAGCTTTTATGGCCAAGATAGCCTGGAGTAGAGTAATTAAAACACTGAACCATGACTGTGCCTCTATCCAAAGAGCAAGACGACCATATAATATATATATGATGCTGATAAAGATCTGGGAGCTGGAGGAACAGAGCACCAGAAGATCTGTCTGTGCCCATCAGTGTTTCTTAAGAAACCTTTTCTGTTCATCACTGTTGAGGCCTGTCTCTTCTCTTTCTTAAGTGCATGCTAAGCTTAGGAGCCTCTGGGTGAACATCATCCTTCCAGATACTGGCTCTGTCAGTGAAACAGCCTGGCGCTTCCACGTATATTAGCAGGAAACTCCCAGAAAGCGCCAGGGAAACTGTGCGGCATCTCTGCGTGGGAGGACTTGGTCTTCTCTGCATGTTATTGGTGAGCTCTGCCTAGGGAATCTGTCTTGCTGCCCCTTAAGATGGGTAGCTTGAAATGGGTATTTGTGCTTACCTCACCAGCCACTTATTGGGCTGCTCTGAAGCTTTCCTAAGCCTGGGTGCATTGAGGAAAAGGAGAGAGCTGCTGCCTGGGGGTGCAGGAGTTAAGTTTGCGTTCAGCTCTGAGGCAGTCTTAAAGGGACTTTCAGAATCTGCCTCCTTCCATTGCAGCCCTTTTTCACTATTGTTCTCTCAAGATAAAGAACTTGGCTCTGTAAAGGAGTAAGCCAAGCACTGTTTTATTGCTACCAGCTGAATAGTAAAAAGCCAAGCATAACCCATTTGCTATTGTGCAGTGGTTAAAATCCAGCTTGGTACTTTACATTCCAAGACATTCTGCCTCATCCTTTTTCATAGGTTCCCTCACAAGCAGTAAAAATATCTTGCAAATGACTTGCTCCCAGCCACAAAAGCCCCCATGTAAATATGCTGGTGTGCTCAATTGCTGAGGGGAAGTGATTGCATAGCAGCAGCTATAGGAATCTTTCTCTAATCTAAATGAGGCAATCGCCTTCCGCATCTGTAAAGGCACTCGAGTTAACCTCACACTATGGGCTGGTTACCTGTACAAGCAAAAGCAGATTAGAACCATGTTGGTGTTAATGCCTTGGGTCTCAACTGAACAAAAGCTGTACCCTGGGCGTGTTATTCTTAAATGTGTGTGGTTACAGCCTGCATTCCTATATCTGCAAGTATCTGGCTCCTCAAGTTGGTAGCCAGACATAGGTTGAATTTACTGGATATCAAAGCTCTGTGTGTTGAGCTCTGTTGAGCTTTGTGCTAGTTATTGCTTCCCAGCTTTACTCTGCAGTCCATGTTCTCCTACTGAGCCTTCTTTCAGCAAGGGACACCCTTGGTTTAAGGCGAGACGAGCTGAAGGCCTGGCAGAGACCAAGGGCAGTAACTGTCCAGGCAGGAGGCACTTTGGGGGCAATTACTGTATACTGCTCTTCCTGCAAAGCTGTAGGCTCAGGGAGAGGCCGGCTGGAGCTTTGATGGATAAAAGATTTCTAAAGAGAAGGGCAGTAGTGCTTAAAATCATTCTTTTCTCTGCACCATTCCTAAGGTCTCTTCTAGAGACCCTGAGCATAGATTGATGACTTCAAATCTTCTCATTACTTTCTCATTTGGCTTAATTTCCAATGTGAGTCTGGCTCCCAGTTCTATTTTCCTTTAGTTCAGGTGCAAAAGTGAGTGGTCTTGTAAAATCAGCAACTCCAGCCTGCTTTGTCCTTTCCCTCAAGTATTTCTGTATCACAGTTTGAGCTGATCTTTTATTATTACTTCTGACAGCTAGGGCTGTGGGTCTCTGCAGAACAATGCCCCAATGCCTGCGAGCTCTCTGCCCAAGTTAGCTAACCGTCCTCAGATTTATCAGCTTCCAGCTTCAGAAATGGATTTTTGGTATTCCCGACCCAGTGCTCTCTCTCTTGCCCCAACTCACCTCCTTAACAGCAGAAGCAATGTAACAATTGTCTCCATTTTAGTCTGATCCCATCTCTGCTTATAAAGATCATTAAGCCAGTAACTTCCTAAGACACCAACACTGCTACCACCCATGAGCGCAGCTAGTGCTAAGAGAATAAGATCTCCAGATGCTTGTGTGTTTGTCATACTCCTGTGTGAGGAATTCCCAATACATTAACTTTTTTAATCCACATAAAATAAAGGAATGTATGGCTCCAAAGTAGGGAAACAGCAGTCCCCACACCCTGAACCCAGCAAGATGCATTTCTGAGTGTAGTTCTATGGGGACTCTGAGCCATCAAGAAAGGGCCTATAGGGTTGGATTCCTTCTTCTCTTTGAACAGAGGCTGTCAGGATGTCTCCATGGGGTATACAGACAACAAGGACAACTGCTGAACTCTGCAGAACTCCCCAGGTTTGGCTGTAGTTGCAGCAAACAAGGGTTAAAAATGTTGGTGAGATCCCAAGCTCTATGGTGTTCACTGGTTCCTTATGTGGGAAAGCCTTGGCAATCTTGCTGTGGCTCTGTCATTAGCATGCATTCATCTCTAATTAAAATGAAGATGAGGTTCCCAAACTCATTTAACTTCCTAAGCTTTATTCTCCAGGGACTGATAGTGGAAAAACAGCTGGGGACCCAACGTGTCCTTTAGAAGGGGATGAAATGCAGTTAATCCTGGTTATATCAAAGGGAGCGGAAATGAAAAGTAAACTCCCATTTGAAATGAGTGTGTGGTTTTTTTCTTTCCCCTGTGCATTTCCCCTTCTCTGTTTTTCCATACAAGAACTTTCTTGTCCAGGAAGGTTGGAAGATAATTGTAGCCCTGATTGTTTAAATATTAATCTGTGCTGTAAGATCCGTTTGTGTGCGTGAAAGAGGAAGACAAGTGCAGTGGAAATCTTACAAATGTACTTTTTATCCACTGGATAGAGCTACTTCAGAGAGCACGGTGAGGTTAGTCAAAGTTGGAGTTTTTATATGCTTTGACAGGTCTAGTCTCTTACGGTTTTCAGAAGTACTAACCTGCAGCAGCTCCATGATATTAGATGGATACGTGAGGCCTGAGTTTACCTCAAATCCATTCATTGTTGTTCCTAACCTGGACTAAAATCACTTTTTTTGGGGCTAAAAGGCTTTGCAGAAGCAATATTTGTGTTGCATCAGGGAGGATGCTTTATCTGTAAAGAGAAAAATCTGAGGTCAGAATACAAGAAGGGCTCCACATTGCTACCCTGGGAAGATAAAGTGTAGCTACCCTTTACTCTGCAAGTGAAATGTGAGTTAAGGCTTGTGTAAATCTAGAGTAAAACTGTTCATTCTCTCTTCAAATAAACCTTTGCATAGTTGTTATTTTGAAGCAATTTTGCTCTCTGATTCAGTGAGGGAAGCTGCTGAAACAAACTGGAGTGGAGAACAGTTAATAGTGCAGAACAGTTGTAGGAGACATGCATCACTGCTGACCTTTGGGTCTGCTCCTCACGTAAAGGAGTTAACTCTCTTCAACCTGGGCAGGGTGACAGTGTCTGTGATCTAACTTTGCTCGCACTCCAGCTCTGAATACAGAGGACATATAATAAACTACTTGCAAACAAGCTCCAGTCCAAGAATTAAAAATTCATAAATGGTCTGGCAAATGCATTTGAATAATGAATAAACTAGAGAAGAATTTTTGTCAAGGAAGAACAGGGCAAAAAAAAAATCACTCTGTGCTTACTCAATCTTTAATTGGCATTTCCCACTAAAGTAAGCATGAGGCTGGAAGAGCTGGAGCCCCTTGAGCAGAGGCTTGGACTGCCTTGGTAGCTGTGTGTTTGGGAAAGGTGGTTGACCCAAGTCTAGCAGATCGGAGGGTGTTGGGCTGGTGCCATGGGGTGCAATGGGGCTGTGTTGAAGTGCTGCAAGAGGAAGTTTTCCTAGCGCCTGCCCACAATCTGCTCATCCATCTCCCACAGAAATCTTGCACTTTCACACATGGCTTTTGTGGCTCTGTAGTAGACATGAATGACAGAGTGAGCAGTTCCTCAGAATCACAGAATGGTTGGGGTTGGAAGGGACCTCTAAAGATCATCTAGGACACCTAGAGCATGTGGCACAGGGTGGCATCCAGGTGGGTTTGGAAGATCTCCAGAGAAGGAGACAACAGCAGCAAGTTGATTACTGGCTACAAAGCACTTTGATTTTTGGCACTTTGGATTGATTAAAAATTATTTCCAAACGGTAGGCAACTGAAAGTCAAACCAGTGCTAAGAACCTGTGCCCTTGCATAAAGTTTCTTTATCTTCAGTGAATGTGGTGTGTTGATGGCTGAAATTGGAATTGAAAATGGAAACCAGACTCTTAAAATGAAACTGTGATCCTAAGGTGTTTGAGATAATCAGGCGTGCAGTAGCTGCATGATTTCGTGCATCTGAATAGGTACTGGTGAGGCTGTTAGAGCTCTGGAGGAGCCTTTCCAAATGGATATGAGTCATATACCACTTAATCATTTAGATACTGATGAGGATTGTTTGTTTGCACATTCTGCTCCTTTCCTGTAAATCAAGGTGGCTTTTTTGGGGAAAGGCAAGTGGTGGCTTTGCAGTAAGATGGAACTGGTGTGCAGCTGCTATTGAAAACCAAGCTGTTCTTCCTGGGCTCTGTACTATTGAGAATCGCCCATAAGTGTTGCTTCCTGCAGTAGAAGTGCTTTCTATTTAAGACAAGAAGTTAAGAGATATAGGGAGATTGCAAGGGGAGAGAAAGCATGTCCTAATTTTTTTTTTTTCTGGGAAGTGGATTTATGCGTATGTTCTTTATCATAAATTTGCTGACCAGACTCGTTTAACTACACTGTTCTCCTGCTTACCTGTTGCATGCCTCAGAATAAGCTGGGCAATCTACAGGAGTTGCATCGTTTTCATATTTATCTCATTCTGCCTCATTTATGATATTGCTACTCTGTAGAATTTAGTATTCTCTATTTAAGAAACATTACTTTCACCCTTTCATTTTGAATCTTATAGAGAATCACAGTCCACCTAGAATTTGAGGCAACTTGGAAACTGCTAATGAGTGCTTGCTTTTCTTGTACTTATACAGCAAGAACTTCTGAACAACTTTGAGAGCTGAATGTACCCCTGTGCTTGAGCATATCTCATACAAATAAAAAATGGAGCCCTTTTTCAAAGCTAGGGTTTAGAAGTACTCATAAAACATGAGAGAGTAGATCAAACATTGACTGACCTAGGCGCTGTGGATGGTTGAGCTGAACTGAGGATATGTGTGAGGATGGGAGAGCAAAGATACCTTTAGGGTAGTGTGGTCAGGTCAGATTGCCCTGTGGTTCTCCTTCTAGAGGCTGTTCCAGAAGGCAGAATCTTGGG
>JAUBNY010000209.1:309827-325411 GCA_032275445.1 Crypturellus soui
TTTTCTGGGTCCGCTCCGGACAGATGGGATTCAGCCTCAGATTCAGTTTTGCAACCAGGCTGGGATTATTTCTGGCTTGAGGGAGGCGGCTGCAGGGCGGACGCTCCTGCTGAGCTCTGCTGTCCCCGCTAGCGGCTGCCCCTGCCCGCCAGGCCCGTGTCCTCATTGAGATGCAAGGCTGGCGGCCGCGGCCGGCCACGGAGCCGGCTGCTCCTGGAGGCACCTTCCCCTCCCTTCCCTCCTCCCGGGGCTGCCTGTGGAGCTATTCTTCAGCCTCTGCATTTCACAACAGCTCAAAGGCAGATGCATCAATCCTTTCAGGGGCCGGGGACGTGAGGAGAATGGCGATGGGGCCGCAGGCAGGTGCTGGTGTGTTCCCGGTCAGCTCACGAGCCTCGGCCCCGTCCCCCTGCCTGCGTGTGCCCTAGCATTGCACTGAGGAATAGGGGGAGGAAGATGATGGGAGGCAACAGCCCCACAGGCACACGCTGCCAAGGGGGCTCCCAGCTGCTCTGCAAAGTGCGGCCTTTCCCCCATGCTAGGAGGAGAGGCTGTGACCCTGTCCACGGAGGGTCTACACCAGGCATGAATTTGGTGTGGACAGGTAAGGAAGGGGGGGACAACCCCATGGCCTCTAGTGAAGAGAAAACAGGGTCGGGGATGAGGGGGTTGTTCCTTCCAAAGTCACCATCTCTGCTGGGCGAACAGCACTCCCGGCTTGCGCATTGGAATGGGTTGGGGATGATTGAGGAATGGGTCGCCAGGACCCCCTCGGCTCTCGCACAGCCACTTCGGTCCCACTGCTCTCCTGCCCCGGCAGCGCTCGGCGTGGGGCAGGAGGGAGGGCTGGCTCCGGCCGACTCGCTGTCTGCTGGGTCCCGGTGTGTGTTTTACCCGTAGGTGCCACAATCCTTTGACTGTGTGTTCAAAGCCTTGAGTCTATACATTTAAGAATCAGCAAATTAGAAAAATTGTCCTGAAATGTCAAAGGGAAGAAAAAGGCAGGAAGGCAGCAGGGGAGGGATTGGGAGGTAGACAGGGAAGGGGAAAAAGTGGTCAGTAAAAGAGAGTTCATCCAGGGTCACTGACCTGGCTTGGTGCCCATCACCTATGGGCAGGGAAGGAGGGAGCGAGAAAAGGAAGAAAAGGGAGGACTAGTTCACACATTCAGTGTATATCATACAGCCAGGGCAGGGCTCTCCTCCCAGAGCTCCTGTCTGAGACAGCATCGCTGCCTCAGCCCATCCAGAGCCCTGCCCAGCAGCCCAGACCGTAGCCTCACAGCAGGGTTACAATTCACTGCTTAGCTCCTCGGGGGAAAGATTCCTTCTCTTTTCTTTTCCTTCTTTCTTTTTTAATTATATATATCTTTTTAAGTAGTTTTTCTCTCCCTTTTTTGTTTCCTTTTTTTTTTTTCAGTCTTATAGTTTCTGTAACAGCAGCTTCTTTCTGTATTGGCGTAGAAGTTATATATAGAGAGATATCTATAAATATATATATAAGCCAAACTGCCTTACAGGTCATTGTTTTGTGTTTTTTTTTTTGTTGGTTTGACTTTTGTTTTGTTTTTCAGTGTTGTATGTGTAGCAGGCACTTGAGTTTATATGACGATGTTTGCTTGGGAACTGAGGGGCAAGGAACTTGGAAGGGGGAGAGGGAAGGAAGGACGGAAGGAAGGATCAAGGACTCTTGACAAGTGGCCATGGCTAGCCAAGGATGTCCAGGTAGATTGGTGTGGCCTTGCCCAGAGCATGAAGGATCTTGTAGATCTCCTTGATGTTGAGCCGTTGCTGAGGTTCTCTCTGCCAGCAGCCCAACATGATGTCGTAAACCTCCTTGGGGCAGACTCGAGGCCTTTCCAAAACTCGACCTTGGGTAATGCACTCAATGACCTGAAAGAGAGAAAAGCAACATCAGACACCAGCCTTCTGGGCTCACACACCAGGCAGTTCTTGGATGATGCCCCCATCCCTGATACTTCGTGGCTGTCCCCATACCATTTAGTGACTGGGTGCGGAGGAGCTGAGCCATCCTGTCACTTCTGCTGAGACGTGGCTACAAATCTCACCTGTTTGGGAGCTGCAAGACTGAAGCTCCAGCTAAACCTTCCACTTCGAAGCCATCTGGAATGGCACGCAAAGACTTTTAGCAGTTGGCTCTTAAATCCCTTACTGCATCCATGAAATAGGATGGCACAAGCAAATTATACAGTGTTTTAATTGGTGCTGGATGACATTTTTCTCCTGCTAGTTTAAGAAATATTTTTAAAAAAGCCTCAAAACTGAAAACTAATATTTTACACAGCTGAAATGATGCTTTCTCTCCTGAAAATCAAGAGTCTTTCCTGTTGTAAACCCCAAGCAGAATTCTCCAGAGGAAAGTTCAGCACATCTCTTCCTACCTCCATCTCCAAGGGCAAATTTGCCTTACTTTGGTATAAGAAAGCATCTGAAAGAATAACATTCCATCTGAGATGACATTTGTGATGGAAGAAAAAAAGAGTGCAGTGCTAAAACCTTGCTCTGGGTCAGCTCAGTGCTGCTAATGAGAGGACTGGAGCGCTTGGACAGATCACAATTTTCTTTGGAGGGCTGCTTTTGGAAAAGACTTCCCTAAATGGCTGTTTGTGCGTTGCTCACCAGCGGAATGGATGCAAAGGGAATTGGGATAAGCTTTGCAGAGAGCTGCTATCGCTGTCGGGCGGCCTCGGTTGGAGCTGCTGAGTCCCAGCATCGCAGTGTGAGTGACCTGACACGCTCTGCAGATAAACACGGCTCCCAAACAGAGTGCTGAGGGAAGCCACCCGGCGAGGGGTGCCTGAAGTTTCTCTTTTATGAATAGTAATGGCCCTGCCACACAGCTCAGCAGATAGTTCCCGCTTCGCTGTTAGCATATAAATATGCAGGGAAGAGATTAGGACCTGCTGAAAGCAGGGAGAGGAGACTGCAGCATGCAGGGAGGCCTGCAACCCACAAAGCTGTCAGCAGCAGGGACCTGGGAGCGGAGGTAAGTTCTGGTTTCTGAGCAGCGTTCTGGACAGGAACCATGTGGTGGGCTCTGACCCTCTGGAGTGAAGGAAGGGCATAAACAGGAGCTAATGGCCTGGCTGAGACTCTGAGATAAGAAGGTCCCTGACTCACCTCGCTGCTCAGGCAGGAGCTCTTCTAGCCTTGAACAAACCTTGTGGGGGCACGAGGCCATGCAGATGTCGTGAGAGGAGCGAGCATCCCAGCCTTGCTGTACCTAATGCCCACAAATGGCAATGATGGCATTGGCAAGCCTGGATCTCGGCCATAGTCCTGTCCGGGAAGCCTGGAGCCCGGTGCTGACCTGCTCTATCTTCTCACTGTTGGGAGCTACAGCCACCCAGTGCGTGAGCCAGATGAGAGCTACCGTGTCACCCTGTTGACAGGGAAGTGTGGCTGCTGGATGGGCTCGGAGCCAAGTGCATGCAGCAGCAAGCAAGCAAAGGACAAGATCTCCCCAAGGATGAAAAAAAAAAAACGAAACAGCCAATACAGCTGCATCCCAGACTGCGTGCAGATCTTGATCTCTTCCCTCAAGGTGGCTGTTCTCAGTCCTGCTGCCCTGCAAAGGAAACTGAGGCATGGAAGCCCCGGAGCTCTCCTCGCCCAACAAGCCTCTCATCCGCACACAAGCTGCATGTGCTCGTTTGTGTGTGTGTTTGTATTTACCCTCCCAGGGAAATGCAAAAGCAGCTCATTAGTGTGACAAATCACTTCTGTTGCTGTCTGTTCCGTTGTTTGCGACTCCAAAATGTTTGCGTGTGCGACTTTGGGATGTACAGTCAGGCCCCATTGAGCACACGAATGGGCAAGTATTAGAGATGTAAAGCAACACCTTGGATTTGCCATCTCTGCAACTCACTTAATTAAGGGATCTGTGTCCAGAAAGCAGAAAATGCACATTTCTCCTTACAAAAGGTGAAATTGCTGAAATCCATTAGACACACAGTAGGATAAAAATGTGCAAGGTTCCCACAGACTGTTTTGTCAATGCATCATGTTCTTCTAGAATACTCCCTGCTATTCTGAGCAAAAACCTTCCAGTGCATTTTCTGCTGATGTACCTCAAACCTCAGGTCTGGCTAATCCCTGCCAGTCTCTCCAGATTTTTTTTTTTTTTACAATGTAAAAAAGGCTGCAATTTTTGATATTTAAAGAAATAATAAGGACCAGTCAGACCTTTGGGTCCTGCTCTCAATGAATATGAGAAAACCATCTATTGGATACAGCAAAAAGCTCCAGAGAACAATGCCATAAAACCTGCCTCAGACACGGTCTCACAACCTGAAGACTGCAGTAAATGATCAAGAGCCTCTGCTATAAAGCAAAGAGAATGGGGGAAATCGAGGGCACCACAGAACTTAGATACCGGTAATAATTTGGGTATCCCCAGGTCTGACAACATCCAGGAGTTTAATCAGATGAGGTTGTTATGAAGGTGCATCAGGAATTTAGAAGAGAGTAACTGAGGATGAACCATTGTTCAATGTGGCTTTGGCAGAGCCATTTAATTCCTGCATGCCTCAGTTTCCCTAGTTCTTAAATGGAGATAATGACACTTCTTACAATGAGGAGATTTTTTTTTTTTTTTATCTCCATGCCTGCAAAAGGATGTAGTGAAAAAATATTGCAGGTGCTAAGGTGGGGACTATCAACATACAATTTGCTTTGCAAGCAGTGATGGGAAGAAGAAGATTCCAGCTGAGGGGTCTCAGCACTGCTGTACCTCTGTGTTTGAGAGCTGAAACCAGGGCTGCTTCCCATACGTGAAGATCTCCCAGAGGATCACCCCGAAGCTCCAGACATCACTCTCTGTGGTGAACTTCCTGTACATGATGCTCTCCGGAGGCATCCAGCGGATAGGCAGCATGGTGTGTCCTCCAACCTGTGCGAGGGCAAAGGCAGGAGGAAGTCTGAGTTACCCGAGCCCGAGGAAGGAACCAGCCTTGGTGTGATGTGGGCAAACTAGGGCCACTCTGCAAGCTCCTTCTGGGAGGAGATGTTCAGAAAAGCTACAGCCTCCCCTGCCGCCCATGGGCTCACCCAGCAGTCCCACCTGGTTTGCGTGATGGATAGGGAGTGCCACGTATAAATGATGTCCTCTCCTCCCCAAAATGGGCTTGTAAGCCAAGAACATACTTGGGCTGTTGAATCAGCAGGCAACACAAGAAACAGAACTTTTAACCAAATAATACTGCTCTGAGCTTTACTGGAGCTTAGTGCAGTAAGGTATCCATCCCAAATGAAGAGTGAGGTTTGTCCCTCTTCAGTAAAGTGTCCTGAAAGCCAGACACTGGCATCTGAGCATCACCTAATTGCATGAAATATTTCCCACTCGTAAAACAGTGCTACAAGCCTTTTCAAGGGGGGCATAAATGCCTGCAGGACCGCACTGCAAGAGGGCGGGCTGTTTGTCAGCCTTTTACACACAGGGATACGCCCAGCATTTACGGAAGGGGAGCCCTCCCCTCTGGAGAGTGTGGATGTGGAAGAGCCCCTAGGCAAGTCTCACTGGGGTCTCTTAACTGAGGGAAAGCCTCTTTCTTCATCAGGGTCCACCCATCTCTAGGGCACATGAATCCAGAAGGTGGGTGCATGCAAACAGTCTGAAAACAGGTGGATTTACCTTCATATTCACTACAGATTTCTAAATAAGTGTCTCTGAGCAGGACAATTTTTTTTTCTGTTCTGTCCCTTTGCTCAAGAAACACCATCTGTGGGGAAGAGCTAATTGATAAGAGCAGGCAGTGCTGGAAGCAGGATGGCTGCAAGTCTCCAGCATTTGCTTCTGCTGAGGTTTTACTGGGGATGAGAGAGCACTTTTGTGGCAGTGCTTGGAGGACTGCTTGTCTCATTACAGACGCCAAGAAAAGCAAGCACTAATCCCTTTGTAGCACTGCAACAGAGCCAAAGGGACAGGAATGTCTCTGGTTCTGTGACAAACTGGGAGGAGAAGATAGCTGCTGTCTAGGTTTTCTGCACATGTGCAACTGTTCAAAAAAATGAGGTCATTGTGCTTGTTTGGATGTAAATGTTTCTTGTACAAACAAATGTTCTCTTCCAAGCACCCAGCCATCCCAATCTCCCACAGGTTTCTCTGCTTGATTAAAGCAGACTCAATGCAGGGAAGGGTCAGTACTGAGGCAAACTGGAGTGCCAGGGAGCAACCAAGACAGTGCGGAGAGGTGTGCTGGACTAGGTTGTGAAAGGGGTATGATGCTTAGCAGGCTTTCAGTAGAGGCAGTGGGAGTAGGACTCCTCTGGAGTTAGAATTTAGAGCTGGGTTTGAAGTGTTGTATTGAGTTCTGCAGCCTGGCTCTGTTTCTATCACTAAGATAGCCTTATTTAGCAAAGAATAAAGCGGAGAGGGGAGGGGAGAGGAGAGGAGGGGAGGGGAGGGGAGAGAATAGTGCCATAAACTTTTTTAAACATATCAAGAGAAATCATGGAAAACACAAAGAGCCCTTACAGCAAGAGCTCTGGAAACACACACTGACTTTGCAGCATGGATTCATCATTTGCTGCTTTGACATCAAAGTCTTCTATTTCCTGAAGAAATACTTCTATTTCCTGATATACTTGATTAGCATAACTAACATAACTAGATATAGTAATGTCTAGTATAGACCAGTATAGGCTAGTATAATTAACATAACTAGATGAAAACCTAGCTATTTTAACAGACCTAGTGGATGAGAATTTCATCCTCGTTCCTTGCAAACAGGGTCTGAACCCAAAAGGGAGAAATTCCTCACACACACTGAAGATTACACATGCGCTGGTTAGTATTGATGTGGTGAGTGATAAGATGCCACAGCAAAATACAGCAATGCAGAACCATGAGACTGACAGACTTGCTCCAACAGATTTGCAAAGGCAATTTTTTAAAAGGACAGTATTTTCAATTGAAAAACTAGGTTGGTTAATTCCACGTATTTTTAATGACTTTTCAAAATGCACTTCTGAGGAAGAAAAAAAAGATACAGCATGTTTTCATATGTTAGTGCTATACAGGTTGACTAGCTCTACCTGCCAACCCCCGTAAAGGTCCCCCTGGCAAGACACGTGGGAGTCGCACTCCGCCAGCACTGATGGGAGATCGCGGAGGAGCTATGTCCCTGCCTGCCTTTAAGACTCCAGCATATGGGCTTTTAGGTATCTGAATGAGATCTTTATGATGAGTAAAATAACTTCAGAAAGAAGAGTCGCATGCTTCAGAAAGGTGAGAAGCCTTTTTCCTTAGACCTCAAGCCACTGCTTTTAAAAGCAGCCTGAACCTACAGGCCAAACTCCTCCCTAGCAGGAGCCTGCACTCCAGTGCCAGCAGAGCTAGCAGAGAATCCTGGCTCCGTACCAGGAGATGCACCCTGGGAAAGACAGGAGAGATGACAAGGAGACAGAAAAACAGCACAGTCTGGAGACAACCGCCATCACATCCTCTGTGTGCCTGTGAAGAGCGCTCACGGCTCCAGCGAACTGTGACCAAACCGTACCGGGAAAAGAGCTCCGGGAGAAGGCTGGCATGCAGGAAGAGAAGACCTTGGCTGTGGATATAAAAGGAAACACTGCTATTATTTGCTTCAGCTCTTCTTGAATTTTATAGACTCTTCTAATATTTCTCATTTTAAGTAAATCACACATTACTTGGATGAAAAATTTGTGACTGAAGGTATCATACATATGTAAAGCAGATAATTCCAACACAAGATTATTTTCAAGGTGAAGCAAAGCACTAAGTGGTATCACTGTTCTGAGGTAATTTCAGACTCTTCATTACATCAGCTTAATTGGGTCAATTTAATATTGATGAGTCCACAAGGGAAAAATCTACCTGGCATGTAAGATGCTCTAAGTTTCACAATTTCCAAAGCTTCTTTAAGAACAAAAAATGTGAAGTGTCTAGCCAGAAGAGAAAATATCTCATCATATTTGTCTACACTTGACCCACAGGCTCTATTTTGTTTTTCTCAAGTCAGGCAGCAAACGCAGGTACTACAGATCCTTTCCCTAAGAGCGCGCACTCCCAACTACCAGCAAATGCATCATGCTCCATTTGATACCCATTACACAGTGATTAAAACTTACCAGGCCTCCTTGACCTAGTGATACATGGGTTTGATAGCTTCACTGAATACTTATGCGGATCAACTGAAGATAAAAAATGCCTATTTCTTGTAGAAAACCATCTAATCTTAGAGGCCTCTAACAAGGGCAACGAATTGCGCTGTTCTATAAATACACTGGATTGATAAGAGGAGGCAAACCTATTGAGGGAAGAGACAGAAGCCAAGATTTTGCAGCAGTTTTCAAGAAACATTCAAGTGTGGATTTTTTTTTCCATGAGGAGTAGGTGTTGTCAGACTTCTTTGCTCCTCACAGAAAGCTTATGAAGAAAGAAAGGAAAAAGGGTTAGGAGCAGTGAGGTAGAAGAGCCTGAGCGAAAAGCGGGCACGAGGGCAGCCTGCATGTGTGTAAACGCTCTTCATCGCAGCCGCACAAAACATGCCTGGCCTTACACTGATTTAGGAGCATGAACTAGATAACCTCTCAACCTCCAGCCCTATTATTTTCTATGAACCAGCCAAAAGAGAAACTCCCTTCTTGAAATCTCAGTTCTGGAGGCTCCAAACTCCCATTTTTCTTTTCAGGTGTCTAAATTATATAAACACAGGGCTCTTATCACTGGACATGAACCAGGTCCAGCATAATTACAACACAGATCAGTTATCAGTAGATTCTTGTTCCTGTACCTACTGACTTTACTAGAAAAGAAGTGCAAATGTACAGAATACACATAATATTAGCCTTACCACACAAAAATATTAGTAATATTGCTCTGATGATTCTGCTCGTTAAATGTGATGACATGGAATTTTGCTAATTCTTGTAGTCCATTTTGTCCTGCAGATTTGTATTAATATGTAATTAGGGAAGCTTGCAAGAAATTTAAGTTACTGCAGTTCCAAAGACACTGCAAGACACTTCATGTTCACCTTCAGCTCTACTCATCGCACAGTGCCCCGCAGTTACACAACTTGAGATATTAATAAGCGAGTTTTCATTCTAGCAGCCATCTTCCCCCTTTTAAGGATGCTTACTTTTTTTTTTTTTTTTTCCCTGTGCACTGAACACAGGATTGTAGGACAACAAAACCGGGTGAAACAGGCTCTGCACCGGCACATGTTGGACATAAAGCTTTGCTGCATCCTTCACGATCCTCCCTGCTTTCCTCAGGCTGGATCATGTGAGCAGTTATGAAAGCCACTTACTTAGGATCATTTGCGATAGTCCCAAATTAGCCCGAGCTGATTCGTGCTGGAAGACAACCTGCCAGTTCCTTAGGAAAGCAAAACAACAGCAACATAAGCTGTAAGCTCTCCAAATGAAGACATCCCCACGTTTCTTGTTTCAGCCTTGTCAGACAAGCTACAGAGCTCCTTAACTGCCGCTCTCTGTAACTGCCTGGAAACCGGCAGAAACCGCCCATATGGGGACGGCGACAAAGCTGTCAGCGCTGCCTGTCACGCTGCACATACACCCCAAAGAACCGTCTGCTCTTACCAAATTAGACAGCAATTTCAGCTTTTCATTTCATTTCCCTTCTAACCACTTCGGGGATAAAGAAGTGAGGCCGCAATCGAGCAAGGCGCACCAAGGAGGTGCGCCTGAGCGCAGTCTAGGCACCAGCACAGAAGCAGACCGGCCCTCAAAGCACTGCACCCAGCACCGCGCCTCTGGGCGCACCGTGGGCTGAAGCTGCGCCCGCAGCCCGTGCGCTCTGCGCTCCATTCGTAGCGGAAACGTGTGGCACCACTTGGGGAGTTTAGGCAGATTAAGTAGAGCGTCTGGTTTTCAGTAATATATAGGAAACACAGGAGTAATTTATGCTCCCACAGCACCACTGTAAACAAAGAGTAATGCAGTTTAAACCAGTCAAATGTATGAGTTTGCATCTGGGATGTGGAATTCATTTATTGCATAGCTCTGCAGTTTATTTCGCAAGTAAAATTCAGACCCCGTTAAAGTCAATAGGCATTTCAGCACCGGTTTCAGCACGCCCTACATTTTAGCCTTGTGATGTGTGCTTGCACAGCAGAGGAAAGGAGGAAAACAGGAGATCGATTAATTTTTTTTTAGTTCCATATTTTCAGCTAAAGCTCTCAGGAGCTTGGAGAAAGAGACTTTTTTGGGGGCACTGCTGATTTTTAAAAGTTGCTCGCTAGGCCCAACGCAGTATCTCGCTTCTGCGCTGGGGAAGGAGCTGCTCTTGACTCGGAGAGGTTAAGCCGAAGCCCGGGCTCCCTTGGGCCACGTGCTCTAAGGACCCCCACAGGCGGGGAAATCTCAGCACATGTTCCCCAAAGAGCGACGGGAAGAGGAAGCTGCCCCCAGGGGAACTGCCAAGACTGCCCGTCCACCCCAGTATCTGCAGGCTGGGAGACGACGGGGCTCAAGCCCCTCCAAACAGGCGGACGCCCCCTTCCCACCGCCTGGATCCAGCACAGGCTGCCGCTTTGCTCGCTGGCAGTGCGGGCACTGAGGGCCATCGCGGAAGCAAAGGGCAGACGGAGGCGCCGGCCTTGCCCGAGGTGGCTCTGCTGGACTGCAGGACATGCAGCAGCTCCCATCAAGGCACTTGCGCTGGGAACAAGCAACGCAGCGTGCGAGCCCCGCGCCTGCCTGGGGCTGTTCACTGACACGCAGCCAGTGTGCAAGAACTGAAAATGCTCCTTCCTCCTCAGGCAACTCCCGCGCCTTTGGAGCCTGCCATACAGGCAGTTCTACACTGAAAGCACTGGAAAAGCTGGTATTATCCAGAACACGCCCCAGGAAAAGCCGTTCCTGAAGCTAAGCCACTTAGAAATTTTGTCTACAACTGGATGTGTCTTTCTGCTGAGACGTCTCACAGCCAGTTAGGACAGGAAAACACAGAGATTAGCATCTTCACTTTTTCCTTCTACCCCAGCACTCCTGGAGGGCATCAGTGAAGCTAATTAGCACCAGTTAACAGAAGGGAGGGCACAAGGACCTGACCCTCTCTACGCAGCAAAACAGATGAGTTTCCAAACTGTTTTCTTCCTTTATTTCACATTTCAATTTGCTTCTTTGAGAGCTTGCACGCTTCTATCCAAGCAGCCAACAAGCCTCTAAGTCGGAGTTCCTGGATCAAGCCCTCAGATGCCTCAGAGGTCACAGAAATCAGGATTGATCCCAAAGCTTTTCCCGGTGCACGCTGCCACTGGAAGGGCTACGCTATTCCGAAAGGGATCCACTGGAGTTTAGCCGTGACACAGAAACACAGACAGAGCCTTCTCTTGCTGAGGAGAGCAGGTAGAATCCGCTGTCTCCGGCAGTGTGGGGAAAGGTGGCTGCGAGCTCATGAGAAGATACAAAAGTCAGATAAAAATACACCAGCACATGCAAAATTGACAGCAGAATCGCATGTACTGCAGACTCATCCCTTCCTGGACTTCCTGGAAATGTAGTGCCATTTAGCTGCAGCCAAAGTGCCAAGTCACAAAAAATTATTTTTTCACAGAAAGAGCTTGAGCAACAGTTAACACTTTCCAGCAAATAGGCCTATATACTAATCCTGGCTATAAAAACTGCCACGAACAGCAAACAGTTGGCCTTAGTTTATTGCCCTACAGTAAAGTCTATCTTGGAACAAACAGCTTTTCAAAGATAGGAGTTTCAGGGACTTTCAAAGCCTTTAAAGCAGCTTGGCCAGACATTCCACAAACTGCAGCAGTGCATTTCAGTGCAACTCTCAAATCTTGTTATCTAATAAAAAAAATGCTTGATAGAAAGTTGTAAGTCGTCAGCTCTAAAGATGACAAGCATCAAGCAGACAAGCTGAATTAAGAAAAGGAAAGCCTCCAAAAGCATTTAAGGGAGACACTGTCTTTTCTTTCTTGTTTATTTTTGTTTGCTTGTCTTTCTCCCAGCCACTGCCTCTCTTTATATCATGTAAATGTCTGAAAAGCCCTGTATTATTTGACATATTTTCCCCTTTTTGCCCACCTACTCTTTCTTCTTCTGTTACATCTTTGCCCTTGCAATATTATTTGTCCCTAGTTCCTTAAGGATTTGCCATTCCAGGTCACCCAAACCGTGGCAGGGAGGCGGCTCACAGCCGAGTGTGCCTGTCATCTTCCTGCTCCGGGAGAACCAGGACTCTCTTTTCCAAGACTCTCAGCGTCTCTAAGGAAGCAGGGAGAGATGAGGTCCCTCCTCCTCTTACGAGAAATGGAACAGGGTTGGTCTCTAGAAGAGTAGAGAGCAGGTACCACCTTCTCTTCAGGTACCCCTAGTGCTGCACAAGCACCTGAGCAGGCCCCGGTCCTTCAGGTGTCTCCCCTGGGCACCCACTGCCTGGTGAATCCTCGCTTGCTTCGGTGCTGAGGGTAGAGGCTCTTCTGCTCACAGATGCTCAAAGAAAAACACCCAAACCATGGAGATTAGAACTACTTCTTCTTACATAATAATCTTAAAAATGGAGCAGTGGGAGCAGCAAGAAATCAGCCCTATGACTTGACCTCTAGCCTGTTGCTTTCCAAATCGTTTGAGCTTGGGCACTGAACAGAGCAGCCCTATCTTCGAGCAGGAATTAGGACCAGCAATTTACAATGGAATAAAGTTCTTCAAAAGTTCTGCTTTCTGCCTCCTACAGCGTCAGACAACAGTGTTCTGCAAAAGCAGGTACAGAAAGAAGCGGACACTGCGTGGCTCTGTATTGTACTCCTGTGGGACAGCAACCGACTGTTCTTTTAGTCTCATAACCTATCCATCTCTCTCACCACACAGCCACACATGAGGAATACCTGTAGGCTAACATCACTCCTAATAACATAAGGCCAATGCATTTACAGCGCGGATGTCAAGCGGTGCGTGTCATGAAACGTGACACCACACAGGAGCCTCAGAGAAGAGGGCAGAGCAGAAACATTTTGCATTTGGGACGCGATTGAGCTGCAGTGGCAGTGCGGTGTGACAGGGCAGTGCTCCCTGGTAGCCACAGCGACACTGTGAGGAGGGCACCCCTGTGAGGGGCTGTGGCACAGCGTGCTGCGGGACAGCATGACCAAGGATCCGAAGACTGCCCAGGGATGGAAACCCATGGTTTTAAAAATAGGATAGTCTTGGATTCTTTGAAGCTCAGATGTCCGGACATCTAAAAGCCTTAGAAAGCAGGCTTATTATTTCCCTTTTCATCTGTAATTGCTATTTCTTTTTTTTATGGAGTAGTGTAATTTATTTTTAAAAAACTTGCTACCTTGTGAAAATAGCTGAATTCATAGGAACCATTCGGAAACTTCAGTAGTATCTAAATGGTCTTGAAGTGTTGCAGAGAGAGTACTTCCTCTTTGCAACTATCATTCCTTCAATACTTTTTTCCCTGTGTGATGCATACCTTTGAGTGGCTGCCTTTGAGAGGAGGGTGATTTTGTGGTTAAAAGTGCTGTTTGGAACTCCAGAGAGCTGCATTTCTGTTCTGCTTCTACTATAGCTGATCTTAATGATGTTGGGCAAACCATTTGATCTTTCCTTGGCCCATTATCCCCACTCTAAACTCAAGAAAATAGTATTTCCATACTTCATAGAAGAGTTATGAGGATAAATTAATTTATATTTATGAGATACTAAAAGGATCCTGATGAATACCATAAAAAGCCTGACTTACAAATAAAACACTCTGTGTTCTGGTTTTCCACTGATACAGCTCTTTTCCTCTGCTTCTTAAAGCAAGGACATCAGAGTAATATTTTACACTTGTGACACTCCTGATTTTGCCTTGGAACAATAAGTGCTTGTACAGTGCAGTTGCAACAATTATTCTTATGAGTGATATGCTACATATACCATTTTCAGTGTCCTTTATGGCCAAACAGAACAGGAGAGTTTCTTGCAGGGTGTATTTCTGAAGGTGGCACAAGGCGGCAGGCCTGCAGCCGCAGAGGCCCGGCACCTCGCTGCCCGGCACCTCGCTGCCCGGCGCGGCGGCCGCAGAGCCGCTCCCTGTGATTCCCAGCCAGCCCTGGGCAGGGAGGGAGCACTGCGGGATTCAGGAAACAGAAATTTGCCTCCTTACTCCGTCTGCAGCACAGAGGTGTGTGGGGCAACTTTCTGGCTTTTTTTAATCTCAGTGTGAGACCCAACAAATAGGCAAAACAAGCAGAGAGTCTCAGAGGACAGTCTCAGAAACTAAGTTCATCTTCCACGCTTGTCCTAGCACAGCTAAATTTTAAGCATTTTGTTGGTATACAAAAGTAAAAATCTTCGGCAGGGTCTTTGAGGGCAATATGAGTAAGTGCCTCCTGGTAACTCTGGCAAGAGCCGCTCTGCATCCCTAGAGGTGGACTGTCCCTCTGGGGCACAAGTGGCCTTGCGGCTGGATGTGCCTAACGACCACAACCCGGGCAGCGCCTGGGTCGATCCAAGTCTCTCTGGGTCTTGTCCAAGGGCACTGGCTACCAACCCCACCTGGGAACAACCTGCTATCTAGAAACAAAGCAGAATTTTAACAGTAGCTTTGCAAAGGAAATTATATGTGCAAATTAAGATTCTTTAGTTTACAGAAAGAATTAACTTCCAAATATATATGGAATATATATATGGAAATGAGTCATGCTATTTTAGAATTTACATAATAAATAAAAGCCTCTGAAATATGCAGGGAAAGGCATCTTTTGACTGTTATATAAAGCAACTTTAAAACAATTTCATTTAAAAAAAGCGATTCTGAATCTTTTCCTACACTAGAGAAGTATTCGGAATAACAGGAAGCTGAGCAACGCTGTGCCGACAAGGAGGTTGTTTAAGTAAGCACCAGCCAGAGGAATCGAATCTGATTATCTTCCCCTGCTAACACGATAGAGTGGGATGAGAATCCTAGGGAAGAAGGAAGTATTTTAAGACATATACTGCCACTTGCAGGTCAAAGTCAGCCAGCTACACAGGAAAGGAGAGCTGCAAACACACACATCCATATGGGATGCAGGGTCTCAGTGAGATGTCATGCAGGCACTCCGGGGGCGTCTGCTTGGCAGGTTTGCACCCAGCTAAGCCCTCCGGCCAAGGAGGAGTGCTCAGCTGCAGACTGCCTCTCGGAGTGGCCGAGGCGGCGTGCTGGGCTCCTTGGGGGCAAAGCAGGGAGTCCTGGTTTGTACGAGACAGACCCGGCGGACGCGTGGCTGCCTCTGAAGAGCAGGCGGCTCTGGCCTGCCTTGGCTAACGCACAGCTTCCCACAGGTGCCTCTCTGGGATTTTTCAATTCTCGGGCTTCTTCCTTGAAACGGTTGTCCATGAGGAGCAGCTGAAGGGCTGCTCTGCCGCTCTGGCTTGTCGCTCCTGCCTCCCCTTTGTGGGGGAGAGGCCCTCAGAGATGTGGCCAGCCCCGCTTTGCCGTTTGAGGTACCTATGAGCTGTAGGGCAGCTGCAGGCCTGAGCCTGGCCCCAGCGAGAGCGACAGTTCAGGCTGCCCAAATCTCCTCCGGGTGCTATGTGCAGAGCTGGGGCAGGGCACTGGCAGGCAAGGAGGGAGAGGAGGGCAGCACA
>JAUBNY010000209.1:331808-346914 GCA_032275445.1 Crypturellus soui
GAGGAGAGGGAGAGGAGAGGGAGAGGAGAGGGAGAGGAGAGGAGAGGAGAGGAGAGGAGAGGAGAGGAGAAACAGAGAAGAAGAGAAAAATGCCTCAGGAGCATCCTTCATTCCTAAGTGCAGAGATGCTCAGTACTGAGATGCCTGAAGATAAAAAGCTCATTGTAGCTCCACACCTCCTGGTTATAGACACCTTGGCTAGCATGATCTCAGCTTGCTGCTCTAATCTCCCAAGAATGTCCTCCCTTAATGGAAATGGAAATAATCCTGCCTTTGTTTGTTCCTTTTAAACTTTGGCTGCAATTTTAGTTCTTTCCCTGCATTTCCTGCTTTTATGACTTGTTCTCCCTTCTTGAGAAGGGCTCCAAGGAAATGTTATTGACAGAACATGACATACATCAAAGTTGACTGTTGCAAAAAAAATGTTTTGTGCTAATGCTTATTTTGTTCCCTTTTGAGTAGCACTAACTCTTCAGCTCTCTAGCAAGCTCAGTATAGTTACTTACTGCAAAAGCTTTCTAGATCTGCAATATCCTGAATCTTGCAGGATCATCAGGGATTGCAGGCAGTATAAAGTATTGAGCACATTTAACTCCCTTTTGAACTAGTCTAATAGAAGTACAGAATCTATGAGCCTGATCCTCAGCTTACAAGGACTGCTGTAGTGCTGGAATGAGAGTACCCCGATTTACACCATGTGAGAATCTAGCCCCAAAAGCAGAACAGAGAAGCCAGCAGACTAAAGCAAAATACAGTCCAAGTCTTTGGTCTCTCCTAGACACATTGTGGTGAAAAATTACCATTAAAGCGTTAGTGGTCGTACCGACAATCTAATGACACAATCTTGGCTTAATTCACATTGTGGCATCGAGGGACTGCCAAAGCATTCATCTCAGCCTTACGTCATATGAGTTTTTTATTTTTTTTACTAAAAATAAAGCCATTAATAATTAATAATCAAATTAAGCTTGAAGAAAAAAAACAAGCCAAACAACCCCCACCAAAATGTGCCTTAGCTATGTTCACTGATAAGCCCTTGTGAGATATTCTGTGCACCTGAAATTGGGTGCCACTCATTTCTAAGCGAAAACACTATGTCATGCACCTTGTAGCTAACTGTTATGAGAAAAGGCATACATTGCACTGCACCATAAAACCACTCCAGTGTCGAGCTTAGCACATAAGGCTGACTATTACATTTTAAAGCACTGTCTGTGACTGTCCCTTACTGCACCCATCACAAGCTGGCTAGGATTAAAATTCCCATTTTGCAGATGAGAAAAGGGACACAACAAGGCAGGGAAAGGCCCTGTTGTGAAGCTGTAAAATGAACACTAAGACAAGGCTTGCCAGTCTTCACTTGGCTGCACCCGGTTATTTGCTGAGTTAGCAAAACGATTTAGAGCTGAGCAGAGATGGATTAACCTGCAGATGCCATGGGAAGCAGAGTGTGCCCAGAGTGACAGCAGCCCCTTGCATACCATATATTTGCTGTGATCTGTGTTGCAACAGTGTAGACTTGCACGTGATTCCCCAGACTGCATACTTCACTCACAGGGCCTGTCATTGCCAAAGACATGAGCACAAAACGATGCAATTAAAGTAGGCTAAAAAAAAAAAAAAGTATTCCCTTTTGTAGAGGTAGTTTGTCCTTGGCTCTGGAAGGCAAGCACAGGTAAAAGTTTGCCTCATAGTCAAGAGTAAGATGAAATGTCCTCAAATAGTAGCACTCCCAATCCTCCTTGGAGATGCTACATAACCTGGCAGAAGGATAAGATATTTAGCCTAAGTTATCTTCTATTTCTCCATTTAAATCCTATGATGTTGCCAAGCTCTTTTTACTTGTTATTTCAGTGTTTCCCAGACTTGCAGTCTGGCCTCTTATCCCATTGCCATGGCTGTCTGGCTTAGTTTGACATTTTTAGCTCTCTTTTTTCTTCCTAGATCAACTCCCCCTGCCCTCATGTCCATGTTATTCCCCTGCTTTGCTCCTTCAGCCTGCAACACTTCCCTGGTAATAAATAGAGCAATCAGTGCACATCCTCTGAGCCGCTGAAGTTTCCTCCTCTTGTGGACTGTCTCCCTCTCAAGATGCCGGTATCACCTAGTGGTTTCCATCACGTCCTGGTGGATACTCCCAAAGGCATCACCTAGTCTAGCCACACGTTTCTAATACTTCAGGGCACCTGGGCTTTGCTCTGAAGCCTCATTACGCAGCCAGCCCGCAGACTGCAGGATAACCAGCCGCTCCCTTTGAGCAGCTTAGTGCTCTATTAGATCAGAGCCTCTGGGAGCTGGGGGAGATTCATGAGAGGACAGCATTAATGGCCATTAGGGAGAGGGATAATTAGTTAATGTTAGTACAGCTCTTGGAAAATGTAAAGCTGTATAAGTGCTATGTACTAGTAGTATTATAAGATTCTAGGTTTGTATGCTAGGAAGGAAACTGGTGTCTGGGGAAAGGATTCTCCTTGTCCCAGCTTTCTGAATGACATCTAGCTGATTAGGAAGAAATAAGAAGACTTGTCATCCCCGATGAGTTTGCCAGCACAGCGACAGGTAGGGGAGCAGCACTGCTCCAGCAAAAGCAGCACAATACATCAGCAGTTTGGGCTCTTTTCAGCGATACCATGGAAATCAGAACCAAACCAGGGCTGAAAACCCCTCATGAGGATTTTAGGCCTGTGAGAATCCAGCTCTTAACATGCTAAAGGCAGGGCTTGGTGGCCAGCCCTGCTTTCCTTCTCCTAGCCCTTGGGCTACCTCCAGGGCTGTATGCTAAAGGCACTATTCAGTGGGGATGGAATGGGGACGACTGAGTCATCCTCGCCATACTCACTGCTGAAGGCTGTTTCATGGTATTAAGTGACAGCTAGGAATTGAATTTGGTCTCTGTTACACTCTAAGTTAGTGCTTTATTTTCCTTTCTTGTGCAGTTTTCTTCTCAACTTTGAAATAAAAGATTTAGTGCTTTGCTTTCCTTGGTCATTTGACATTTGCTTTGCACAGTCTTTTGACAGCTTTCTTACTGCTACTGGCACACTTTGAGGAGGCTCTGCTGCTGTTGCCGCCTTGGAAGAGCCACAGGAATAGCAGTAGGTGTCTTCATATGGTGCAGCATTAGCTGAACTTCCCTTTTGTGTGCACAAAGTCGAGATGTTTGAGTTTGTACAGAATCATGTAGCAGTATTAGAGACCTTGGCACTACTTCTCTCCAAGAGACTATGCTCCACAAATCAGCTCTTTTTATATCTGGTGATAAGGCACACATTCCTGAATTACTGTTTGAGTTCCTGCTGCTATATGTACAGATGACCTGGGCTCTTCTTTAATTGCAGCCCTGGCTTCCAGCCCAGGCTGGGCTGCACTAGAACATATGTCCTTTAGACCTTAGCTGGATGATCCCTTGAAAATATTTAGCTCTGAACCTTCTCCCAGCAGCCAGATGTATGTCCCCATCAGGACACATTAATTCCTGTTGTGGGCAGCATGTGTTATGCAGCAAATCTGGACAGTTTTGTATAAGAGCCACAGGTGGCTGGGTCACCTGAGAGGAAATAAGGACACCAAAAACAGCAAAAAAAGGCAATGCAACTGAGAAACACAAAAAGCTTCTTTGTTTGACTAAGCTGAAGTCTTGGAGATAGGAAAAAAAAAAATGAACACAACCGCTGCAGATTGTGCCCTTGTAAGTTAAAGTGTGTCAAATCTGGTTGGGAGATGAGTGAGTGGTTTCGCAAGGACAAGGCAAAGGCTGATTCTTGCTAGAGATCCAGGAGGAGACACTTTCCTTGCTGTCAGTGCTGGACTCGACTGACTTGAGACACCTTTCCCCGACTCAGATGTTTTTTGAGCTTTTCTGTCTGAGTCTGACAGATTCCTGGGCACCTTTTGCAAAGCGGAGGATTAAGGCTGACATGCCGGCCAGATCTGGGCTTCACTAAGCATTAGCTATAGATACTGCCCTGCACTTCCTACTCATAACTGTCACCTCAGTAAGCTATTAAGTACCCAAGTAGTTTACATCAGTAGTAGCTGTGTTGAAGTGCATGTTGTGATTGGATGTGATTTCCCTGCAAACCCTCTATTAATTTACCTTCATCTTATCTAGGAAAAAAGGTGTTAGATATTGCTCAGACTGCATCGGTGTCAGAATTACTCTGTCCTCAAAATCCCAAAGTTTCTTTCATGACTTTGAAAGGCAACATATTGTGCGGCTGTACCAGCCTCAAGGTTGAGTCAAGCTGTGGCTGATCTCTCAGGTCCTCCCCTCTCTTAAGCTCAAGAGAGGGCTTTGCAAACTCTCTGAACAGCCTTTTTCTCATCTCCAGGTCTCTCAGGTGTGCTCCTGGGTGTCCTGAACGAATGGCAATTTCTTGATTGAAAAAAATAAAAAATAAAATAAATAAAATAAAGAAAGGAAAAAAGGTGTGATCCAATCATGGTATTTCCAAGCAAAGTTTCCACAGATGCTCTTGTTTTCTTCCCCCAAACTCTGTTCATCTTGGAAAAGCATCTTGGTCAAACGGTCACACTTGTTTCAGCCCTTTCATTCAGTGTAAATCCTTTGCCGGGCACGGTGGAGGCCATGAGCGAGGAAAAGATCACAGTGCTTCTGGACTGCTCCTGGTCAACTGGGATGCTGGGGGACTTCCAAGGCACCAGGGTCTGTTTCCTCCTTGTGGTCACAGCCAGTGCCAAACATGAGCTTAAAAACCAGCAGACCAACAAGAAGCTTCTAGACATTTCAGCTGCTTTGTCCCGTTGTGTCTTTGCCAGGCATTTCTCTGCACGTATCTCCTCCCCTTCCTGCAAATGGCAGCTCTGTTCTCTCCATCCTCACTCTGTCCACCCGATGGGGCCTTCCCCTTGCAAGCACTGGTATGAGGGGATTGCTGCCCATTGCACAGCTGCGTACCAGTGATTAAAGGTGTCTTCCAGCAGCATGCAAGGATTCACAGGGCTTTTCTGGGATTTACACAGTGCATAAGAGCAACCAGGAGCTGTTTCTCCTACCCACATGTAGCTGACCTTGGTATCCCAGCCTTGCCCAAAGCAGGGGAGATGCAGCTCACTTCCTGCCAGAAGGAAGAGCACTGGGCTTAGAAAGACTGTGGGCAAAGGAACCAAATGTCCCTGTTGTGACAGAATCAAGGAGCCAGACGGATGTGCTAGGGAGCGGGGAGAGCTGAGCAGGCAGGGTGAACAGGGAGCCGAGAAGCGGGTGAGTCCTTCCTGCTGTCAGCAGGACTGTTTGCAAAGGGACTGTTTGTTCCCCCCAGATGCACATACTGTGTTTAAACACGGGTCTAAAAATAAAGCCTGCCATTCACATTGTTTTTCCTTACTTCATTTAACAATCTAGTTGCTTTATGACCTGTAATTCTGCATCACGTTGAATCAAGAGGTGTAATTTGCAAGCAGGGACAACATCCTTGCTCCCCCTTCCCCTCCTCTCTGCTCCACTGAGTGTGTTTTAATCCCACGGTTTTCAGCATTCCTAATGAGCCATTAACAAGCTGCCAATTACTTATGCAAATGAGGGGGGGGCAGACAGGGAGGGGTGGCTGTAGCTAGAGGTAAATTCTGCTACCTAAAAACGGCCTGAGATAAATCACTGCTGCTGTAAGAGCTGCCTGTACCCAGGAGTCCTCTCTGTTATATTATCTGCCATCTAAAAATGCCAGCGGTAATGCAGAGGATGGTTAAGGAAAGGGAAACAGAGGAGTAATCGCACATATATTTTTAATTATGTTTGCCAATAATCTATTTGGTGCGTTCCCTACCACCGTTCATCCCTTTCTTTTTGTTCCCAGCTCTGTAAAATATTGTCCTAACCGCTGCGGCTGGAGCCTCGCCAGGTGAAGAAGAGGCGGGCAGCCTGCAGGGCCACCCAGGGCCACCGCTTGGGTACAGCCCAGAAGGACGGGCCCCTGCACTGCAGACCTCCGGCAGCTGCAGGACGCGGCAGCACTGGGATGGATCCACTGCTGGATGAGCACAGCGGCTTCCTGGGAATGCCGCCACCCTGCCGTGGGATGGAGCAGGGCTGTGGTGCACAGGGCTGGCACACAGGCTGGTTGATTCCTGTGCCACAGGCCCAACACGGGCACCAAATCTTGGCTTTCTGAAGCTCTTGACTAACCGCTTTTCTGCCGGTCACTGCCCAGATATCAGCAAACACTGGGAAGGCCACTAAAACTTCTCAGACTCCAGCCGTCAACTAGTTAGGGAGGCACCATATGGATTTACTGATTCGGCTCCACAAGATTACAGATCCTCGTACCGCACTACAGTCGTTTTTAGGAGAGATGCAATGTCCATGAAACAGCACAGCTGTCAGCTGGTTCCGACTTTAAAGGGGATCTGCAGCCTGTGAGGACTGCAAGTACCAACAGAAATTATCCATGACGGATCTACATTATCATTTTGCAGTGAGTTGATAATACTGCAAGAAGTGTTTAATCACTCAAAAGCCAATCACATAGAAACTGTTAAAGTCCAACCATCATGATGCAAGAAACACATCCATCAGGAGTCCACTTTTTTTGGCTAGAGAAAGAAGGAAAATCATCTCCATTTCTGGTCTGAGAAAGCAGGAAGAAATTTGACCAATAAATCCTAAGTTGGTGATATAAAAGTAGAGTCTCAAAATGGCTCGAGAAATGCTGCTTAGGAAATAGTACCAATAAAGCACTTGCATGTGCTATCACTCTATGCTAAAATGCTTTCAGATTGGTATCTCATAAGCTCCCCTTCCATCGTCCCTCTTTCTCCGTCCTGACAGAGACTCCCCTCCGGGTAACCAATAACACTCTGTCTCTGTCTGCAGCCAGGGCCATTCCTGACTGACGAGTACACATGATTTAGATAAGGCTCCATTACTTAACTTCTGGATGCTGGATAATCAGTTCAACTGCCTTGACATTAATCATAATAATATTCAAAATTCATTAGGCTTGATTGTTTGGAAATCTATTTCTTACTAATGTCAGATTCACTGAGCACAGGCCTGGCAGCGCCAAGACAGAAAGTGAATGCAACGCAGGGCATGGGATCTCCCAGTCTTTGCTTGGACCAGCTCTGCTGGACAGTGATCTGACAGCTCCTGGTTTGTTGTCCCTGAAAGGTGTCAGATAGAAGTGACACTCTGAGCATGGAGCCTGCTGGCTGACCAAGGGCCATCTCCATAAACCTACAAGAGGATATGGAGCTTTTGATGGGGGTTAGATACTCACATACACTCCTGCTAATCTTAATTGCATCTGTTGCATCCAAAAACTGCACGGGCAGCCCAGAGATTTGTGTGCATTATCACAGTAGAGACATATGGAAACTGAAAGTGTCTGAAAAAATAAATCTGCCCCTCGCTTTCCTGAAAATTTACAGTACTTCAGACTACAGGCTGCGACTGTAGTGCTTTACCTGGATGAAAACCTTCCAGCACTGTAACAGATAGATTGTCCCTTCTTGACAAGTAGCTGTAAGCCAGCTGAGGACAGTTCCCCTTGGAGCACCTTCTAATCGTGTATCTGGCCTACTTAGGTACTGGGGGTGATGGTGCTTCCCAGCTCGCCTTCGGGTAATAGTTCTCACCCTCTAGCACAACAGTGGTTTCTCAGCAGGAGAGAGGGAAATTTCTTTAGGGAACTATCGGATGCCCTCAGAAGATGCGTAGCTTTCCCTCCTAAGGCCGGCAGTGCAGGCACAGATGGCATCTCCAGCAGGCTCAGCGCAAGCCGCATCACAGTGAGGAGCTCATCTTCGGAGGCTGCAGTGTCACACCTACTAACGACGTGATTCAACTCACCGGTGCCAGCGGGAAAGTTGTGCTGGCTCCAGCACTGCCGAATGGAGAGCTGCATTTCCCTGCGAACACGGACACTGATGCCTGCAGGGTAGGCTGCTGCAGAGGCACCGTGATTGCATGATGCTAATGGCTAGATATGCTGAGGGCTGGGGAAGGAACGGTTGCCCTGGCCATGCCCTACATGTGCCTGCGTGAAGCATCCCTGTGGAAACACAGTTTGGCACCTGGAGAGGCTGTACACAACAGGCAGCACTGGATCTGCCCCAGCCCAGCTGTGACGGGAGCAGCAGCAGCGGGACGGGGCAGGACCCAGACCAGCATTAGCCGTGATGGTGGCACGGGTGGAAAACAAGGCTGGCCTTGGGCTGCAAGATCCTGCTGGAAAACAAGCCAGATTTGAGTCAGAAGTACCGGTGAATCCGATCTTTAGCAATTTTTCCAGATGCCCTTGATGAATCAATTTGCCAGTGTCTTCACAGTGGGGTGTCTAGACAGCAGCTCTCCATTAGGGTTAGCCACAAGAGGAAGGGGCAGAAAGAGCAAACGAGTCTCAAGAAACCACTAATGTTGCGCAGTGTCTGGGAGGGTGAACCACCCGCGCAGACGTGTGCTGAGCAGACGGGACCGTCCTCAGTCATGTCACTGCCGGGGCATTTGCTCGGAGGAGAGACGCGGCTGCGAGCGGAGGGCTGAGCGCTTCGCGTGGTTCCACGCGGCCAAGCTGCTCTGCTCCGAGAGGGCGAGTACATGTTTGCAGCATGTGCAGGCAAGGACACGCGTGGCCATGAACAAAACAGCTTTACAGAACGAGTGTCACCGAAAAAGGCCTATCAACTCCACTGCCATCTTCCCTTTGCACACATGGGCCCTCGAGGGCTTTAGCAGTTTTTGATGGGTGCCAATCCAGATGGCCCAGCGGGAAGCCCACAGCTTCCCCCAGGAAGTTGTGAGCAAATCTTTTCTGCAGGATGGAAAATTCCTGCTTGCCACATTGATTTTTTCCAGCCTCATCTTCATCACATTATACTCCTACGTACTTCTCTCAATAATATCTTTTTAACCTTCAGGTTAAAAACTCAGCTCGCAACTTTGTAAATATTTGCAATCAGGCATCACATCTCCCCATCCTGGTCATTCCTTAGCCAAACTATTCGCCTACGGTACTTCAAATCCTGCCTCGGAAATCAAGCAAGCCCCTCAGCCCCAATTCATTTCTGCCTGAAGCTGGTGGATACTCTGCATGGGACTGAGTCAGGGCTAGATTAAAAAAAAATAATAGAAGAAAGGAAAAAAAAGTATTTAGAATTATGATTGCAATAAAGCCACAAAGTGATTGACCCTTTGCTCTTTGACATGGGATCTCCATGTAGACGGCTTCAGAAGAGCATTTGTCTCCCGGTCACACTGAAAGCCCCACGCCTGCGAGGGAGCTGCCACCCTCTCAGGGAGCGGGGATGCTTCAAAGAGGACAAGGTTTATAGGGATAAAATGCGTCGTGGCCCGGGGCGGGCACGAGCTCTCTGTACAGCGATACTGCTGTATATTGATTGGAAGCAGCTCGGTACTTTATTGGCCACCAGAGAGGTGTGATGAGTTGTTACTGGAATTTGTACTTGATAATCAAAGGCATTTGTCACACTTTGAAATGCTCTGGGCAGAGGTGTTCACTTCTTGCGTCCGCGAGAAATGGAAGCCGGGAATCCAGCACGAGTGGCTGCATGTGGGGCTCTCACAAATCCATCCTTTCTCTGTCAGCTTGCCTAGAGAAACTGAGACATTTTCCTTCCTTCCTCCCCCTTGCTGGCAGGTACAGGCGGCCTTGCTGCCCTCTCCCTCCACCTCCCCCAGTTTGATTTTTAAGCCATTTAGCAGCCTTAAACGCACCTAATGAGGTTTCTGCCTGCACTTTGCTGCCATCCCTCTGCTTCCCTGACACCGGGAAAGAGAGCAGTTTGGAAACCTATCGTGGACTTCCCTGCCCTGGGAGGCTAATTACATGGTAGTCGGCGACCTCCTAAGCGCAGGGTAATCCGCTGTGTCGTACCCGGGCAAATTATCCGAGTCCTTCGGTCTTTTCCACCACAGCCCTATGCAGAGCTGGAAATACAGCCAGTTAAATGGTAATTAATCTTCGAAGCACCCGGCATTTCCCATGACAGTGAGGAGCAGCCTATGGGCACAAGTGGCTCCGAGCTCGTGGGCACAACCTGGAGAGCCATGTGGGGACCAGGGGATGCCTGGGCCCTCTGGTACCAGCTCCGGGCTGTGTTTTCAGCCTGTTGGATGGGGTTGTCTCCTCCTCGCCTGCAGCGAGGAGACCAGCGCTCTCCCAGAAGGACCTACCCAGAGTTGTGTGCAGGAGGACGAGGCACAGGAGGGGACTGGGGCTGTTGCCCGGCTGCCCATGGCAGAGACATGAAAATGCCTGTGATGGTACCTACGCCTTGCACGGTACCTACGCCTGGAGGAAGGGATGGATGGGAATTCTGGGCAGGAAACAACTGATCTTCCCAGTCCAACTCAGCAGGATGGGACCAGAGGTTCAGTGGGGCTTACTGGGGAAGGGGCGACCACGAGGGAGCTGCATGAGGACAGCACTGATGTTTTTCTCTGAAACCATCCAAATCAACAAGGCACAGACCCAGGCTCTCACCATTCAAAACCCAAAGCAAAGCAACAAGATCAACTTTGCTCTTTGCCTCTGTGCGAGGCTCCACAGTCTCTCCTTGCATTAACAGCCCCATCGCTCAGGGGCTTGAGGACACCATTCTGACCCCCGCTATCTTTATGGCAACTGAACATATTTGTATGCGGCTTAGAGCCACAGAGACTGTTCCCTCCGGAGAACTTTGCCTTTTTGTAACAATCAGAGCTATGTTTTTCAGATTATATGGGCTAATAAAATCTTTTAATTTGTTAGGAACATTTGGGTTGGCACTGTATGATTCTTCTGACATTTAAATAGTGACAACAGAAAAGAAAAAAAAAAGCTTGTAAAGAAAGGTTTCCGAGAGCATTTCTTTCCCAAACAGGAGCACAGAAATAGAATGGCAAAATCCCACATGCTGGTATTGAGATCGGCACTGACACCTCCCGTCCGTGCCTGGTTCACTTGAACATCTGCCAAGTTAAACAAGCAAACATGGGATTTCGGTGTCCTAGCCACAGACGTGTTTTTGTCAAGCGAGCCCTCCTCCTTAGCTGCTCTAGCAGTTTATGCCGTGCAGTAATGAACCGATCAAAGCGGGTGCCGGCATGTGTCACTGCTCGCGATGGGCTGCAGTCACAACTAATGGGTGCCGCGCCGTGGAACTCGCCTCGGCGTTTATCCACCTCTGCCTTTTTCAAATAGGCTACGTTCACCTTATTTCTTCCCTTTCCCATTGCCGCATTCACTGTGCACTCTGGTTAATTAGCAGGACTAGGCTGTAAAGCAGTGGAGCCAGAGGTCTGGAGTGTGCATCATACTCGCGGCAGGCAAGGCACGGTCTGCCACAAAGCAGACTGGCCTGGCAGCCCCTCTCCTCTGCGCAGCATTTGCAGGGCTCGGAGTGAGTAACGCTGTGCTGAAGGAAGCAGGGGCATCGGAGAGGTGGAAAGTTGCCCTTGCAGCAGTGTGGGCTGAATTTTGAGCCTCGCTTTTGTCACAGATTTTCTGTGCGCCCTTGGGCAAGGCATCTGATAGCTCTGGGCTTCACGTCCTAGCCTGGGAAATGGGGAAACGCGCTCTGACTGCCCGAGGACGCTGTGCAGGTAATGGCTGTAGAGTTAAGCAATAAGCCTGCCAAGAAGGAGAAAAATGGTCAAATATTTAGCTCAGGGTTACTTACACCTGGCAAAAGAGATAGAGGGTAACACAATAAATACTGAGGAGAAGAATAGCAAAGAAGTTCCTTTGTTCAGCAACTGCTTTTTGCCTTGTACCTCAACTGGATCTTACAGGATTAAAGGCAGCTGATTATGTAAAATCTGTACTACAAAGCATATGTAAAAAATGTGAGCTAAGGCCTTACTATTCTATTACCTGACCTCGCACGTTCCCTTTTGCAACCTCAGCATTTCTTTTCTGGATAGGTTTATCCTGGTGGTTATTTTAAGAAAACTGTGTTAAAATTCTTGCTTCTGTGCCAGGTACCTGCTGTTTAACAAACGGGCCATGACTAAGCATACACTGGAAATTAGGAGAATCTAAGATTTAAAGCAGTGAGATTCTGGGCCCGTCTTCCCTTAGGAGCATATATAAAGTGGTGCTTGATTATGAAAAGGATAAATCTGATGTGATTGATGCAGCGGGAGATTGGATTTGATGAACCAGAGAGTCCCTTCCCATCCTCTCTACTCCTAATGAATTCATCTTTTAAGGAGGGGGGCAAAGTTATTTTGACGGCAGACAACAGAGAGGTGCGCAGATACCTGCTAATGCATCACCAGATTTAACCACGTTCCACAACCTTGGAGGCGGGATGCATCACTCCCCTGGCTCTATCAGTCCTGAACATACCAAGCAGAGCTAGGGGCAAGGATCCTGCCTCCTCCTCTCTGCATTTTCCAGCCATTGAGAATTTCAGTAACTCTCTTTAAACCGGTGGAGGGATTTTCTCTGCTCGCAGGTTCCCTATGTTCTCCTAACGTACTTACCTGTATCCTTTCAACATAATGACTAAGTCCCTTGCAATTTTTTTGCTATGTACCTCCTTGGTGAAGATGAGCAGGGACGGGGTCACCTCTTTACACTGTGAGCCTGGGACACAGAATTGCAGTGTTTTTTGTGGTGGTGTTAGAGAACATGCACAGAAAGGCTGCAGCTCAATCCAAGGCTGGGATCACACTGCTGGACTCTTCCTCTCCATGCACCTGACTGTGCTCTTCCTTTCATAATAGGAATGGCAGAGCAAATCGTGTTTTGCAGCACACACATTCCTTAGTCTGGGACTCGTGTCCTTGTGGCAAGACAAAAGGCCTGAGCTTGGCATTCCTTGGCACAACATGACTTTGTTTCAGAAGGGATTCACAATAAAAGTTGCTATATTCATTTTTCCCCCTTGAATAGCTTTAATTCCTTAATTGCTACTTGCTAATAAGTTAAAATGCTGTGTTTCCATATTATCAAATGGTACAGGATAAGCTAAGGGAGTTTGTTAATCAACACACTTTCAAGTCTGGGAGAAGATAAAAAAGAAAAGCAGCAACATATTTGGAGATGGTGGCTATAAACACAACCCAAGTGTTACCTGCTATGACATTTTAGCCAAGGGGAGGTTGTGCATATTATTGCTGGGCATAGGACTCTGAGAAAGGATGTGAAATAGTGCATAAAAATTGTAAATGAGAAGGGAAGGCTTTTCCTCTCCAAAGTGTGGCTATTCTCAAGGACGTGCTGCATAGCTCTAGGGCCTGATCCTGCAGATAATACCAGCTATAGCACTTCTGTGTCTTAGCACCCCACTGGCTTCTTCGGGGACTGCTCAGAGCAGGGAGCACTAAGCCCAGTGGTAAGTGGTTGCAGGATCACATTCAGAGTGTGCCAAGCATTTGGGATGAAAAGAGCTATAAAGAAGTCACATATTATTATGTCACATTGCAAAGGTCAACTCCAGTATTTGTTCTGTCATGAGGACATGATTGAAAGGCAAAAAAATAGTGTCAGGTCACAGGGGAAAATCATTTTTTAAAAACTGCCTTCAGGGCTGAGGATACAAAATTACATCAGTGCTTAGAACTAAATTCCCATCCACACCTTGCAATTCAATTTCAGCTCAGAAAGGCATAAAAGTAACAAAATCACCTTTTGGTGGCACGTCTGCTTATCCGCTGACACATCCCCTGAAAAGTCAGCGATATCTAAACTCCGGCTCCCGTGTGACTCTGGCAACAGCCGCGAGCTGCCAGAGAGCCCTGCTCCGTCACAGACACCGCGAGGGCTTTGCAAGAGCCACTCAGCTACTTAACACCGCGTAGGCACCCGCTTAATCCCTGTCACTGCCAGCTCTGGATGAGCCGCGGTGACACTGGGGAGAGGCTGAGGACAGCCCGGCTGCAGCGTACACCACAAGCAATGCCAGGGGGAGGGCTGAGTTTGGGGAACAGGAAACCCCTTTGCTCTCCCTGCTGCCAATAATTTGCCCTGATCACAACCACATTGCAAGCATTAAAGCCCATCTCATGGGGCTCAGCTGTGTGAGACAAGGTGGGACAGTCAGAGAGACGGAGCTGTCCTGCTTCCCCTCACAAGGGCTCACGGTCCGGGGCCGAAGTGGACTCCAGCAGCAGCTCCCCAGCTTTCTGGCTCTGCAGCCAGGCACAGGACAGTCACACTCAGTGCTCACCCTCTTCCGGACACTTGTGCTTCCAGCAGAAGCCCTGCAGGTCGCTGTTGCGACACTGTGACATGCGGCTACGAGCGCCCGACACTGCGGCTGTGTCTGCACCAGCAAACAGGCAGTGCGCAGGCTGGCACGGGGCGCTCTGGCTGTTTTAAGGCTTGCCTGGGTTTGCTCCATGCCAATCCAACAGTGCCCAAGCAACGGGTGAGAGGACAGCACAAGTCAAGGACAGTCCCCAGAGAATGCCACCTTGCTCTGAGGCACCAAGAGGGTTCCGCAACCCTGTGTGCTACCTGGTCACTGCCTGAGCTGCAGCCCGTGTCACCCGCTAGTGCAGACACAGCCCAGGGAACCACGTTTGCACCGAGATCTGCATTTGCCCGTGCGTCCTCACTGCACAAACAAGCCCCAGCGAGAGAGCAGCACATGCAGCTCCCATCGCACGCGAGACCTGCTGCCCGCGCCGGACGCGACCTATCCCAGGAGCCGCTCGCCGCCGCGGGTCCCTTCGTGTCGAGCGGCGCAGGTCCCCTGGGCCGCGATGCACTCACTGTTGCAGCTGCCGGCGGTGCTAGTCGCTGTCGGTGCCATGCTGCGCCACGCTGGCCCCTCCGCCGCGGCCCTTCCTGACGGGCAGTGGGCAAAAACAAGGGAAGGAGACAAACAAAAGAGAAGGGAAGGGTGAGAGAGGGAGGGAGGGATGGCAGGGGTGAAGCAAGGGGGCAAGAAAGGGAAGGGCATCTCTTTCACAGAATCACAGAATAGTTGAGGTTGGAAGGGACCTCTAGAGATCATCTAGTCCAACCTCCCTGCTCCAACAGGGACACCCAGAGCACGTGGCACAGGGTGGCATCTGAACAGGTTTGGAAGATCTCCAGAGAAGGAGCCTTCACAACCTCTCTGGGCAGCCTGTTCTTCCTCATATGGAGGTGGAACTTCCTGTGTTTCAACTTACACCCATCACCCCTCATCA
>JAUBNY010000209.1:405258-418866 GCA_032275445.1 Crypturellus soui
GGGGAATAATTATTCTAACCGGGGGAGCTAAAGAACATGGCAAAATCGCGTGCAGAGCAATCACGCTAATTAAAGGCACCCAGAAGAATCAGGATAGAAATGCCAAATGGTTTTCATTCTGCTGCCCTAATCCACTAACTGCCTCCTCGCTTTGCCTCCCACCAGCTGTGGGAAGGATGTGTGCGGTGGAGCCGGATCATAGCACTAAAGAGACAGAGTTGACTAAGCGACACGGGGTCCCCTTGGCCATGAGCAGGAACACTTTTTGGCCTGCCAGACCCCAAAACAGCTTCTTCCACTGGCAGCCCTAAATGCCCTTGCTCCCTCCAACCACGCAAAGAGGTTTCAAATTCACTTCCCAGAAGCAGAACTAGTCACAATTACCAGCCCAGTGGCTAAATTCAGTGGGGACCCACAATCCTGGTCCTTTCAACCCAACAATGTACAACGGATAAGGACATCTTTTTGTACGGATAGTATCATCCTGATCTTTCTACCACTTCAAAGCCCCTGCCCCCTGTGCTGGGGCTCGTGCCATGTTAGCACCAAAAAACACAGAACTAAAGCTACAGAATGTGGGCAATTTTGCACATAGGAAAAGAAATGGAGATTGGGAATACATTTCTGCTGTTAGGAACAGAGATGAACGTGTTCTTGATTGAACAGACTACAGCTTTTACAGATTCCCCTGCCTTCAGTCTGGGTTAAAAAATCCCCATGACCGAGCCTCTAAGGAGCTGCAAGGCATTGACCCCCTGGGTATTTTAGCAGGAGATTTTTCTTGGACATTGCTGGAGTCAAACAAAGCATTATTTGCCTAGACAGATGCATGCAGAAAATGAGATTATTAGAACACAGCATATAATAATGAAAGTGCAAAGTGTCTCTCGCTTCCACCCTCCAGAAGTCCCCCCTGATCCCTGTTTGTGACACACGATGGATTTTTTCTCTCCAGCAATGCAGAGCTGGGTGTTGTTGCAGCAGTTGCCTGCATTGGCACAGGGTGCGAACTGTGCACAGGGGAGGTGGGGCCCCAGAATATCAAACGCTAACAATTGCCATCAAGCAACAGACTCTATTTAAAAAGCAACGGTTTGTTTGTTAATCAACAGGTCCATTAACACCGAGCAAATGCCTCTCTAATGGACACCCACAGGATCATAGGCTGAACTATTTGTATGCAATATCTTTTGATTGATTCACCCTGAAGAGCATCAAGTAAATGAGAGAGGATGTAATATTTCTGCAGGAAACATTCCACAGCAGATACATTGATTGCTACATTTAACCAGCTGCTGTGTGGTAGTCTCTTCTTAAGGAGGCTGCGTATTTGATTTTGATTACATATTTCAAAACTCAGAACAAATCAGGAACATTGACTTGACTGTATCAGATCACTAATCCATAAAGGTCTGGTATCCTGCCAACAAGGACGACACGACCGGCCAATGCCCAACCTGCTCCCACTTTTCATGCCCTCAAGGCTCACGTTACTTGTCTCTATTTTGGGGCAGGTCACCCTGGCGCTTCGACCACTCTGTTCCTGCCTCGGTCCTGCCACAGCTAAATCCTTGGACTAACCCTTGGAGTCTGCCTCATGGCGCACCAGCCACGCTCATCCTTTGACTCACTCATTCACTGCTAACGCTGCAAAAATCACGGTCCGTTTTCCCTGACAATGTCTGCTTGACTCCTGCTCTGTCACCACCACAAATCCAGTTTAAAACAAGAATCTAGTGAATGCGCAACTGCAGAGAAGGAAGCAGGGAGGTGAATGAAGAATATCCTGAGAAGTGAGGAAGTAAGTCTGGGTGAGAAAAACAGCAGTGAAATCAGTTGAATAACTTGCCAAATCGGCACACCCAGCTGGCAGAGACAGCCCACAGACCCAGAGCGAAGCGCTTGATTCCATTTCTGGTTTGCAAAAGCAGATTCTTTCTTTCTATAGACCAAACACCGGGCTGGCACTTCCTTTAGGAGCTGTGAAAACATGCCATCTTCCGAAAGATCTCTGCAGAAACACTGGCACTTCCAGCAATGACCAAGCCTTGCCACTCCATCGCCACGCACAAAGCCAGAGCCTTGAAGGAGCTTTCGGAGCCTCCCTGGATGAGAGGAGTGCGGCAGCAGTCCCAGGATGCTGCCCCAGCTTCAGAAAGGACCCACTTATTTCACATGCCAGTGAGTTGCACCAGTTGAGATCAGACCCTCCTTTTTCCTCTGAGCTAGTCACAAACGACGGAGCAGTAAGGACCTTGGAGTCAAGCACGGCACGTGCAGGCAAAACACAGAGGTACAAAGGTCTAATTGGAGACAAAATGAGCAAACTAAACACTCACCCAGGGTCCCACGGGGAGACACAGCTAAACCTCCCCTCCAGAGACAAGCTCCAACAAGAGGGCGTCCAGCCTGTTGGAATAAGGACTCCTTGAGGCAAAGCAGAGGTGCCAGCAGCTACAAATGAGGGCCTTTCTCTGCTGTAGGTTCCATCCTTTCTCCCCTTGATTACTGGCAGGAAAAAAAAAAAAAAAAAAACAGAGCCTGGAGGTCCCATTCAGGCTGCACTACATGTGCCAGCACACTCGCACAGCCAGGCAACAAGGTAAGAGCTGCAGGTATAAGCGTGGCCGTGGATGCTGGGTTCCTGCCCCCATTTCCTTTCTTTTTAAAGAAAGTAAAATTGAGTTTGTATCGACTACTGAGCAAATGAGACAACATTATACAGGACACGACCCTCCACAATCAAATTAGGTCATTGCAACGCCGTAACCAGCATGGAATATTTAGCCCTGATAGCACAAAAGGATCAAGGAGAAGAGTTTTATGCTGCAAATACTAAAAGACAAAGGAAAATGAATCACAGCAGAGGATCAAACAAAATCAGAACCTGAGATAACCACTCTTATTGGAGTGGCGGCAGACAAACTACACACAAATTTCACCTGGTAACACCTATTTCAAGACTTCCCTCCCAAGATCTGGCTTGTGCATCCCATTCAAATTGGCCAGTCACTTCTCAAAGCTTATTTTTAAAGACATGGGAAGTGCTGGGAAATATCTTTGCCCCTTCCTGCAAAGACTCCTTCCTTACTCTCTCCAGAGCTTTGCTTTGAGGGCTTCCAAAACAGTAAACCCACAGTTCACAGAGCAGCTTTCCAGCTGTGTCCCCCGACTGCATCCAAAAAATAGTCAACAACAACCACAAGGTGCTGGTTTGAGAAATGACAAGATCTTTTTAGACAGCCAAAGAGACTTGTGAAAAAGCTGGGCAGACTCAGCCTTCTACTTTGGCTTTAAGTTACTATTTCTGGTGTCGGGGAGGCCTCCGGCGCACATGTTGAGAGGTTCTTACTGTGATACGGGGGCCACCACTTATCTCTGGAAACAAGAGTGGGGGGCACCTGTACAGAGTGGTAACGCTGCTCACTGCTGCACTGGGTCTGCCAGGGCTTTGCTTTGAGGCTTGGGCTCCCAGGGGAGCTGGGAGGACAGCACTGCCTTCCAGGGGCAGATCAAAACACATCAGAGCAGAGGGCTCCCAAGCCTGTTCCACCCCATAATATGGATGAATGCACACCCAATATATTAATATATATACGCGCAGGACAGGAGACACAAACCCTTCTAAAACCAGAGATTTACATACCAGTCTGTGGCAGTGGTTTCCCAAGTGCATAATGAGTACATTAACTTCAGCTTAACTTACCCTCTAGAGATGATGAAATGGAAAAGAATAATCAAAGTAAACTGTGATAGAGTTTTTGATTAAGCAGCCGATGATCAATACAAGTTATCTGCAGGGCACAGAGTGCTAATGAGCTACCCTTCTTTCAGCTAAGCAGCACCTGGGCCCACACTCGCTGCTTGACACAGCTCACAGAGGTCAGCAAGCCGCCCCTGCCTCTTCTCTCCTACCACCGATTACACCAGGACACAGACTGGACACAAAGTCCACAGCTCTTCACTGCCCTCATGCCTATTAAAGTGGAGGTGGTGGGAGAAGGAAAAGGGACGTTAAAGAGGAACATGGCTAGAAAGAGAGGAATGCAAGAGGTTGACTGCCTGATTCAGAGCTTGGGATATGTTTGGGGGGAAAAATAATAAAAAAAAAAAATCATAACCTCCTAAGTCAGGTCCATTAATTTAAAAAGCCCTTCCAGCTTTGCAGCTGTAACAGCCAGCACGTGTACAAGGAAAGCCAGCTCAGGAGCACTAACTACTGGTCAGCTGAGCTAGCAGACAAGTGGTTGCTTCAAGAAAATGGTGATGCGGCTCCCAAAGCCTGCACAGCAAATCCTGCAGCTACTGCCACGTTGGCCTTCTCACCCCCGTCCCCGCAATAATGTGGCTGCAAGAAGTATTAAGTATTAAATCTTAATACTTATTAATGATACCTTGCATTCACCCCAAAAGATCTTAAGTCATTAACGACTGCTTGGAGTTTCAACAAAATTTCTCTAATAATGCAGCACCTGTTCAACAGCACAGAGCAGCAAGGGGGCAAAAAGGTTCTGGGGAATAAGTGCAAAGGAGAGCTTCAAATTAAAACTACCTTGAAGAGAAGGGATTTGCATCAGCAGAGACAGAGCATCTCATTACCTGAGATTACCTGAGAAAACGTAACTAACCATTTCTCTTCTAAAGAATATTCAAAGAACTGTTAGTGGCCACAGGGAACTGCTAGGATCTTCATTTTACATTTCCCCTCAAAGCTGTCTTCTCTCACAGCCCAGATACAAAAGGTATTTGTTTTCCCCAAACTTGCTCAATGTTTCCATCTTTGGAGGGTCTAGGGAAAGTTGAAAAAAACTGGGCATACAGGATACTCTTCCAGTGTTGTCCCAAAGGGAACACAGTGGATGAAGAGCACATCAGGGCATCTGCCCCAATTCCTCAAATTTTCACAGAACTGGGGTTTGTAATTGCCCTCAGTAGAGAGCGTATCAAGACAGATCATTAATACTACTTGATGCTGAAGATCTTTCGTATTCAAAAGCACTGCAATTACTTAGTTCAAATCTCTATATTATTCATAAGATCCATATCTATTATAGATACAGTATTTATGCTACTATGGGGAAATATAATAAATAAGGTAGTAAGTGCTCCCTTCCTCCAGGTCAAGAGGAAAGCCTGCATCTTGGAAAACAGTGTTTTCCTAAGGCAGCAAGGCTTACCTCAAGGTTTCCCATTCAATTTCTTCCATGAAGAGCCTACGCCAAGGTAAAAAGCAACTATTCTTCCTTCAAGCCCAGTACGACTCCCACCAAGCCAAGGCCTAGCTGGAATGAGGTCGCAGAACTCTGTTTGCAGGAGAGGTCTCTTCTGAATCAGATGTCAGAGCAAAGAAGAAATATATTTAATTGCAGCATGGCCTACCACAATGCATATATCTGAGAGGGCAGGCAGAATTTGATCTAACATATCTGGAAAGGAGAGAGAAAGTCTCAGAATAGCTGTTTTGCCCAAAGCAGGATCACAATATACAGCTGGTAGCCCCAAGAACCTGTTTCTCCATCTAAACTCCTGATTCCACTTGGCAAAGGACTGGCTGCAAAAGAACTTCAGGAGGCAACTTGTAAACAGGCAGCCTGGTCCAGCAGCTGGACGTGGGCCAGGCTGCCAGCTGGCAGCAACCTGTTGTGACCTTGAACAAATCGATGCCTTTCCGGCTGCCTCTCCTCATCCGTAAAATGGAGATGAAGATGCGTGGCAGATCCTCATAGGCTCCAAGGGGAAACTCCTCTTTCCAGAAACAGTGACCATGCTTACTTCTCTCTGTTAAGGGGAGAGAAACATTACAGCCCATCCCTCAAAGGCTCTGCTGCCTCCTGAGCTTGCAGTAAGAGTCCTGTGACTTTTGTGTCCTGCTGGGGTCTGGCTACAAGAACGGGATAGTCCCAATTCAGCCCATTTCTGGAATTTGCCCAGTATTTATTTTTAACACATCCCTCACTACGAACATTTTTAGCGGGATTCATGTGATTTCCTGCTGATCTCTGAACCTGAGCTAGTGTCTCCCTGGCTGCATCGGTAGCCAGTAGCATCGAGAGGACAGACCATGCAACCTCCCTCAGCCTGGACAAGATCTCTAACCCCAGTCAGACCCAGAGCACCCTATTCCCTTCCACCGTGCAGGCAGGCAGCCTTGGGCAGCCAGCTCAGGTGGAGACACCTCACTGCAAGCTCCTAATGCTTTCAAGGGGTAACTAACCTGCTCTAGTGCATAAAGCACATCAAATAGTGTGCTGAGCTGTGCTTAAATGACCTTTTGGAAGTCACGAACCCTCTGCTAGGATCTTTTTATTCTTGGCTTTCTATTTGTGAGCAGTGGCATAGGGGCAGAAGCAACTGCCTGCCCAAGATGAGCCTCGAGGAATGGGGTTGATGCACCTTCTGATGCTGAGATATGAAGATCTCAGGCGTAATTTGAGGCCCAGGTCCTTTATTTTTGGTATACACCTAGTGGCCCCTGTATCGCCTTGCTCAATGCTCCACATCAATTACAGTGCAGAGATGTAAAATGACTGATACTTTTAATACAAGAGGCCTGTCATTTATTTATTAGCTGGCGACAGGCCCTGCAGTCCAGGATGGATGCATTATAAATCAACTGCATTTCTAACCATTAAAAATTCATCCAATTCATAATGTAGGACGCCAGTAATTTCCTTATTAGTGTTGAGTGTGAAGGACTTTTCTTTCCCCTCCCTTGGTTTTACTTTGCTTCTTTGCTTTCCCAAATATCTTGCTCATTTGAGGATTAGCTTAATCCTGCAAGAGAGAGGTGGGGGACTGGGAAGGGCTGGGGGAAGGGAGACAAGGGCTGAAGTCATTTTGTTCCAGTGTTTTCTTCTAATTGCAAATTTGCCATATACACTTAGGAGACTTAGCTGCCTTTTCTCTTAGTCACACTTATGGGAGCCAGAGAGAATGTTCATCTTGAATTTAAGAGATGCTTTTAGGGAAAATGAATAAATCAATTCCTTTACCCTGGCAAAAGGGGAAAAAAAAGGCAGCGAGGTACATGGGACAGGGAAGGATAACGTAGAACCTGTTAATACTTTTAAGACAGGAGAAGGTACTGAAATATGAAAAAGAAAAACAGTACTTTTGAAATAAATCAAATGTATATGTATAAAAATATTAGATATATTAACCTTTAGAACATCTTGCTCCAATTCAAGTTAGTAGTCCAAAAATAAGATAGTAGGCCTCAAAGAAAGGTGTGACATTTCTGCAGACCCATGACCATTTCAGAGAACCATAAGTCCTGCCACAAGACCAGCAATAAATAAGAACTTGAAATTAAGAAAGATGAAGACAAGCTCAGCCTGCACAAGGCTGGAAGTTATGGCTAGTTGGAGTATGGCACCCTGTATCGACCACCCTTTGATGAAGGAGGCCGGGGTGACTGATTGCTGATGTGGTACATCATAAAGAAATTCTTGTGCTTTCACCGAATCTCCATTTACTCGTGTCTCAGAAATGGATGCATTGAGGATGAGAGGGCCCCAAAAGCAGATTCCAACAGGGTTCAGCATCAGGTAAGTTACACAGTCACCTTAGGAACGAGCAAGTAGGAGTCTGAAAATGGATTACGCAATAACCCTGCCTTAGCAGGAGACAAGCCCAGGCATCCAGAGCAATCCTTACATGCCATGAATTCAATGTACTTTTCACTTTGGGACATTCGCATACAAATCTTTATCGGTTACACATGAAAATGGCTTTAGAGAGTTCTCAGCCCAGTCTGTTCACCTCAGTAAATCACCTTTGGTTCAACAAGGCAGGTGCTTTACACTTAACTACAGTATAAGACAGCTGCTTTGGGTCAGCAGTTCAGGAGTACATCAGCAAAACACTCGTGCACCAGCCACAGGAGCACCTGCCTGCAGTGCACCCGCCTCGATTAGCAGCATCACCTCCCTCCATCCCACCGACCCTGTCCGCAGCGGATCCGCTCCCTGTCCCAGCCGGGACTGACAGCAGCTGTAAAGTCACAGGCATTGCGAGGCAGGATGCAAACATTCTGCAACTAAAAATGACAATTTCTGTGCTTTTGCTATATATTATTCATGAGCGACAAGAGCTCTGCACTGCAGGCTGCCTTGCCTGCCCCTGCGCAGACCAGGGGCAGGAGCAGTGGTGCTGCCTTCACGTGGCTTCTCTCCAGAGCCGGCCACCAGGCTAGGCTGGACGCAAGGGTCTCCTTTAAGAACCTCTTTAGGCAGAAAATCTTTTTACTTGGGTCTTCCCTCAGCTTTCAGGACTGCACAGGATATTTGGGGTTCTCTAACCCAAAAGCAGCACTCAGAAGTCTTGTTTTTTAACCTCTGTTTATATAAATATAGAGCATCACTTTCAGATTCTACATCATACTTGTCCCAGAGAGCAGTGCTACTCATAATGCTCCTACTGTGCTTGCCACCATGCAAACCCCCTCCTGACTCCTAAGCAATAGCATCTATTTTTAATTAGGAATCATAATTTAACTGGACAACTACCAGAGGAAAAGAGGATGTGTTTTCCTAACCAGTTCCTGTCTGCTCACAATGAATCCCTCATGTGCATCTGAGAGTTAAGATTTTAACACTGAAACCAGCCTGGTTTGATTAAAGTCACAGCACAATCTCCTTGCACATTCTGCCCACCACCTTGTAGAGGTACCCTGGGGCTGGGTACCACAGCAAACCAGGGGCATATCCCTGTTAGCCCAGGAATATAAAAATGTACCAGCCTCAAGCTACTTTCCCAGCATCTAACCACTAAAAGCTGCAGTAAACTTGTTAAAAACAAGATAAATATTTAACTGGTGGCCAAAATAAATCAGTACTGCAACTCTAGCCATACGCACGTACACACACACACAAGCTATTTTTAAAGCAACCCACAGCCTAATTCATGCAATCAATGAGCCATTAGGAGATTATTCCGAAACCTTCATTATCACTGGCACCAGGGCTGCCTGTGCTAGCAGCATCCGCAGGTCACACACCGTGTCACCGCTTCTCTCCTTGCCGTGAGGAAGCTCCAGGCACAAGGAGCAGCCGCTGCAGAACGGAGCTGCTTTCCCCCGGCATGGATTTAATACCAACGTGGGGTCAAGAGCACACAGATGTGACCGAGTAGATAGAAACACAAATACCTGGGGATACAGGCACAAATTTAGACAAGGAGCACCTCCTCTAGCCCTCCTTTGCCCCACTCTTCTCCTCTCATCCGGCTACAGTGCATCTTGACTCAGGCCTGGCCACTGCTAGAGAAAAAGCCTGTACCACCCGGCCTTAAAACCTGCTAGAGAAACAGAGATGCAACTATTTTCAACAGCTTTGGGCAATCCACAGTAGGGCAATTGCCTGGACAAAACTACCACAGTGTCCCTGGCTTGCCAAGGAGCAGCAGAACAGAAGTCAGCACTCACACTCATCCTTCGTGACACAGAAGTATTTGGCACATAGGTACCACTGCAGTATGGAAATGAAGTCTCTGAGGTAATCCAGCAACGACTTCGTACCATGCTGGGAGAGAGCAGCAGGGGACACGTGTGCCTACACACACAGGGTGGGCACGGGGACGGATGGATGCTGGAAGAGCTGCACAGTAGGAGTGCACGGGGAGCACTACAGCAGGTGAGGGCGAGGGGAGTGCTCAGACAGGGAGCTGAACGCCACACGGAGTGGCAGAAGCATCCTCACCAACACGGTGCACACCGTATCCCGGGCCGAGGAGGAGCAGGCCTGTTGCTTGAACTGCATGGGAGTAATCCATCCATTTGATGCAGGGACAGAGCTGCTAGGCAGTGAGAGCAGCCTGCTGTGTTAGAGCCGCTCCAAATCCAGTAGGAAATCAGCTCAGGGCATCTCCTCAATTGCCTTGTTAACCACTCGACAAGTCGACACATCACTGGCTCCTTTTTCTGAAACCACCCCAGGCAAGTTAACCCTAGTCATCACCTCCACAGTCAGCAGGATTACAGGGTCCTGAGGAGATGCTCTCAGGCACTGGGAGACGCAGACAGACGTTCAGGGGAAAAACACTTCCTTGCCCACTGTTTGATGTCTGTATACAGGAGCGTTGCTTCCACCAGTGCAGCCTCTCCAGCAGCAGGTCAATGTCAGCAGCACAGAACGGCGTTTTGCTTCGTTTAAGGGTTTCTTCTTCTAATAGATTCCCGTCACCAGGAACATCTCTCTCTCCAAAGTGCCATCACCCAACTGCAGCTAAGCTGTCAGCTTCAGTTCCTCACACTGGGGCTGTATTCTGCTTAAACTGCCTTTGATCTCAATTGCTGCTACAAACATCTTCAGTAAACACATATTACTGTAACAGAGACAGGATCTAAAACCCAAACAGCTGCAGGAGGTAATTGGCTTGTATGCAAATAAAGTCAGCCTGTACGTCACACTGGAGCGAGATGAGATGGTCCCACCAGGCGCCGCACTGCTGGCTACAGCAGCTCCTTCCCAGTCGAGCAGAGACCGAGCGGGGGAACCCGGAGCGGCTGTTTTCACCCTCCTGGCTGCTTGCCTTAGCCGCGGTACAATCACACAGAAAGCACCTGCGGGGCTTGCTGGAGGGCAAGACACACACAGCAGATTTGTCAGCCATTCCAGAGCGACCTGAAACACGCTGGTTTCTGTAGCAAACTCATGGCAAGGAGGTCTGAAGATTAACTCACTGGGCATGAAGTTACAACTGTACGTGTCATTGATGGGATGGGCACTTTATTTCTGCAAATAAAGACTTGACTTCTGCAACCTGGCAAAATACTCTGGTAGATATTTCTTCCACTCTTGCTCTTTCTGAGCTGGATGAAGCCATGTAGAACAAAAACCAGGCAAATGGCACAACAGTGAAAGGAAAAGCAGTAGAGAGCTGAAAAGAGTTGAGCAAGCTGGATCAAGTCCCATCGGCCAAGCAATCTTTCCTGCTGGCCAGATATTACAGCCAGGGGAAGTGGGATGAGAAGGAGATGCTGGAGTTGGGGGAAGTTCAGTTCTGCTCTAGATGGTAATAAAGCTTTTTGTTGCTTGCACTTTTCTTCAGATACCTGCAATATCAGCTCTGGGAATAGACAGCCATTGCCTGCAGGGTTTCTTGAACATTCAAATCCATTTGCAGGAAGCTCACGTCAACACTTGGAGCCGTTTCTATTACAGCATAGACCAAACCAGAGGGAACAGAATGATGGAAGGAAGAACACTGTGCCAGTGACCACCACTGCCTTCCACCTGCTGGACACCGGGGTCTGAGTTTTCCCAAAACTCAAGCCAGAAACCCAGGTATTGTAAGGCCAAATGAGATGCAGAATGGGATAGCAAAACATATTGAAAAGTTACATGGTTACCCAGAGGTCCCCATCAAGCCCCCCATCACTATCACATGCAACTTGAATTTAAATGGTGAGACCATAAGACAGTGAGGAGCCCCAGTGCAGGAGAGCAATGCCCCAGGAGGGCCCATGGGACTTAGGTCCTACTGTAGAAGAAGCTTTTATGTTAGAGGGAGGAGAAAAAAGAGAAGTTTGGAGAAACTGGAGAATGAGGAGGGACCTGTGGGAAGGGCTGAGACCTGCTGTCAGTTCAAACTTGCTTTTCACGTCATGAAAATAAAATGTGACAAATCCTCTCATCTCTGGGAATATTAATAATAAAGGATTCCCTTAATACCAACAGTTTGGGTTTTGCTTTTTAACCAAATGAAATTACAAATATTTATGGCTCAAATTTGGTGTTTTGGTGAAAATGAGGCGTGAACTGGCCAAAAGTAGAAATAATACAGACTTTTTAGCTTTCCATACCCAGGATGAATACAACATATTAAGTGAACAAAAAGAATTAATGGTGGCAAGACAAACTGGGGTTATAAAACATCTTACTCATTTTGTTTTCAGGTCCTACTAGAAGCAGAGGTAAGGAAATCCATCTGTTTAAAAAATATGATTTTTGAAATGACCGCAATGTTCCTTTTAAACTGCATTGAAAATACAAGATAAAGACAGAGCACTGAGTGAAAGGGCCCTGATGGCGCTTTTATTGTGTGATTTGCCTTGTTTTTTTTTTTCTGAAGTACTTCTTTTTAGCCGATTACCATGTATTTACAGTTAGTGTAATTATATCTAATTACTTAATTAGCATGAATACGTGTAATTACTAACTTCGAATATGTAATTATGTCAGGGCAGCCTGTAATAAATGAGGTTGAAAAAAAGCCCTCATTAGGGCTCTACGGAAGGACGGCTGCTCCACCCGTGTGGAGAATGCATCACGGTCCCGAGACTGCACCAGTCCTGCAAGAAAATAAAGCCAGCACCGTCTGTGTCCTCACAGCAGCCAGCAATAACCTCCACCAAAATGAAAGCACTCGCCCAGAAAGTCTCCCTGCAGTTTTAATGAGAATTTAGCATCCACTCCCAGGAGACAGACAGGGATCTACAGAGGGTCTGCACACCAGCCGCCTTTTTGCCATTGAGTTTCAGAATTTTTCTTTTATAACTTTCTTGAGGAGACTTATTTTGTCAAAACAGAAATGCCAGGGAGCAGAGCAACTTCGGGATTGTGTTGTGGCATTTGTGTAAGCTTCAGAGAACAGATCTAAGAACTTCTAATCTGCAACTGATGCGTTATGCGGATTATTAATTAGCACAGTTAAAAGTAAGACAAGCCTCCAAAACGTTTCAACTGAAACGTTATCAAAGACTTCCACCATCAAAATCTCCAGGTATTCATAATTACCCATTTTGTAATTTCAAATCCTAAACATAGGGAGATGGAGCAAGAAGCTCATCTGGAAAATGCTGTTGAACCAGCAGCTTAAAAGTCACCTCATAAAATTATCTCAGGATGAAATTCCCTGGTTTTTTCACTCACTTTTTGATTTTTTTTTTCTGTAACAAGCTGCCACCTCTGGCCTGCTAGTGGTGACGGTCACTTGCTGGACACATGAGGGTGGAATGGCTCAAGTTCTGCATTAGGTCCACCCTGACCATAGGATGGAGCCATCTGCTCCCCTCACCCTACCCCCTCATCAGGTATTTTGTCCACAGTGCTAACTCTACAACCAGGTAGTCCTGCTTGTTTCCTCTTGACTGTTTATTTCCAAATACAGAGAGGTGCAAACTCACCACAACTTGTTGTTTTGCCTGTTGACATCTGCCAAGAATATATGCCATTTGATGCTCTTATGCATACCAGAAAGCAGGCAGGAAAAAAGAGTATTTCAGTTTATTATTCTGAAATTGAGCCTTTAGACGGTGTTGTTGTCAGCTCAGCTCTTTGCCTAACCTTCCAGGTGCGGCTGAGAGTGGCTGAAATGAGGATTTGTTGCCAAATCTGTTGCTGTCCAGAATGCCCTGGAGGAGTTGCACGAGGATGCAGGGAATGTCTCCCCAAAGGGCCGAGACAAACAGGGTGGTGGGCTGTATTCCAAGGCCTCTTCAGGAAGCCCTTGTGCAGGAATGAAAGAAGATCTCCAAGTTCCTCCTCCTCCTCTAACTCCGGCTGTTGCAGAGCGTGGGTAAGAAACAAACTTGAGCTGCACGGATCCCAGAAAGCTGGAGGTGTGAACAGGCTCCTGCATCCTTCATCCTGGCGAGGGGAGGAAAGC
>JAUBNY010000209.1:560663-573611 GCA_032275445.1 Crypturellus soui
CCACCACAGACTCTGCAGCATTAACTTCTGCTCCTGAGCTCTTGCCTGCACAAGAAAAGTGCTGCTGGCTCCCCTTCTCCATCCACACTGTCTCTGTCATTCTTGTAATGCTTTCCTCTCCCTCCTTCTCTTCCTCACATACTCTGCTCCCTGGAGACACAAGATTATAGGCTTAACGCTTTTCTCCCAAGAGCTTGGCCTTCTGCCCAGCTGGGGTTGCCAGGTTCATATTGGAGGCTGCTGTAAGAGAGGTGGTGGTTTTAAGTGTAAATGACAATAAACTTGTCCCATTTGCTAGCTATTTTTCTAGCTTCCTCTCCATATCCTAGCCCTAGAGTCCTGTAGGACCCATGACCACTGGAGAATTGCAGCCATCCGGGCATTTCTGAGGTCTGAGGCTCATGAATTTTTCTCATAGACTTTACTATGGGGTTGCATAAAACATCTCCCAGCCAGGTTCCTGCATCAGCCACTTTCTTTCCCACACAAAGTCTCTTTTGGAGGCCATGGAGCTTCCTTGTATGTATCACAGGTCCCAGAAGTGTTTCAAAGGAGTCTGAAGGTTGGGAACATGCTGAATATACAGCATCTTGTCTGCACAGCTAGTGCGGTCTTAGAAAGATTCTAGAAAGACACAGAGGCTTCCTGATATCATAACCTTCCTTGGGAGGATCACTTCCAATGTGTGCCCCATCCCAAAGTGCCACTCCTGCCCAGGTATCTTCCCAGATCAGCTGCAGCACAGCCAAGGTCACAGAAGAGACCAGGTCCCTACCCTGCTTTTGTCCAGTTCAGCAGACTCACGGGAAAAGGCAACTGGCATTCCAGGCCTTTGGAGACTGATAAGGATAGCTGGAAATTCTCCTGCTTCCCTTTTGTTATTCCTGCTCTTTTGGTCCTCTTCCCCACTTGGAGAGGCAAGTTCAGAGATCGCAGGCAAACAAACACCAACTGAGAGGCCAGGGGCTCCTGAGTTTAAAGAGAGATGTTATCATCAAGAAAAATCACAGCCATTTTCTCTTAATGCTCTTCTCTGGAACGACTGCTTAGCCTTTCCGTAGGGAATGGCAGATCTACATTTAGACAGTGACACTGGGACACAGGACCCAGTGGACCATGTAAGTATCAATTTTCCAGAGTGGACTGATCATGTGTAATTATAGACAAGGTTTATATCCATGGAAAATCTCCTCGACTGACACTAGTGACTAAAATGCTTATGAAGTTGTTTTGAGATTTTTTTTCCAAAAGAAAGGGGTCCTAATTGGACCATCCAGCACTCCTGACCCTTCTTTCTGCCCTTCCAAACATCAGGTCACGACATGATCAGACACAATCACACTACCAAGTCTTAGGGAAAGGATAACCAAGTAAGCAGGGTTTTTAATTCTAGAAAAGCAGAATAGAAAACTCACCGCCCTTCCCAAGAGTAACGCATAAGGAAGAAGAAATGGGACCGGGATTCTCATCAGCTCTGAGTAAAAGCAATCTGTAACTGAGATTGCTTTGGACTGGACTAAACCTATAAAGACCCTTATAAAACATTTTCAGTGTCGTGGAGTGGGCTCCAGGATCTCCTCCATGATTTCTCCTGTCTCACTAATATTTTCTCAGGCTCAATTCAAAGAGCAACCAGACAAGTGTAAAAACAGACCTGCTCTGTAAGAAAGGATAGAGAAAAGGTGAATTGTCATATTGGTCGTTACTCGGAGATTTCTGCAGCATGGTCCCTGGACTCAAAGGACGCGGGGGAAAAAAAAGCCAAGGAACAGGGAATGACAGCCAAGAGGGATGTGGAAACATCAAAAGAGCAGAGGGACAATACAACAGCGAGGGTTGGTGGAGGCTCAAGCAGGTCAGTCCTGGGTGTTTGTTGTGTTTGGGAGGATGCAGTTTTGCCTGGGATTGACTCAAATAATCTGCTGAGAGAAAGCATCACCTGTGTTTTCAATCTTTTGTCTAAAAGATTTCTCATCCCTCAATTGTCTGTCCTAGCTAGAACAACCAACCTACAGGAGACCCAACACCTCACCCTATGTGTCAAGTCTAAGGCCCTCTGGTCACCAATGTCTTGTAGGCCTTCAAGGGGACTTTGGCTGTCCCCAGATTCACGAGCAGCCCTACACGCTACCAGAGCACTGTCAGCAGGACCAAGACCAGGAACCTTCCTGATGCAGTGGGTAACAAGAGGATCTATCTGGTGATCTCAGGTCCTTGGCATAAGCCCGCACAGCCTCCACCAAGCCTGGTAAAGGCAGCATGGGAATGGTGAGCACTTGGCTCTTGGAACTTAGAGCTGGGGCAGTGTTTTGACTCCAAGATGGAGTAAATGGTTCCATCTCTGGGCAGAGCTCCCATCTCACATAAGCCCTTCATCTTTCATAGAAAGAATGTATATATGAATTACCCAGGAACAAACCACGTGAGATACCAGGTGGTCGCCTGAGAAACGTTTAGACTAAATCTAGGCTCTCCAGTGAGTCAGTAGCTAAGTAGGTGAGAAAAAAGAAAAAGCTTTTAAAGAAAATGAGACATTCTGAGGGAAAGAAAAAAAAAAGAGCTCTTAAAACATGCAAAATGCACCAATCCTACTAATTTCTGAAACCCACCCCTTCTAGGCCCATTAACATATATGGAGGAGTCCACTCAAACATATTCTGCCTAGGTAACCAGACATATATATCTATCTTCACCCCCTGATCCTGTGTCCTATCAACAAATGATACTTCTCCAAACCCAACATGGGAACACAGATCCCAAGAGCAGCAATGGTTTAAGATGGCCCATTCTTGCCATTCTCAAATAGCTACCTCTATGTAGAGGCTCTTTCTGGGAGGAGAGATTTCCATTCCAGAATAATTACTCTACTCTGCTTGGAAGCACACTAATTAGCCCAGAACAAAGTGACTTGAGTGTCCACATGGGGAGCTATTGTGGAATAGCTTATTCTGTCAGAGTTCTTCTAGGCAATTTCCTCTCACAAACAGGCCATGAGATTTAATTTGCCTTCTTGCTACAAAGAGATGAAAGGTCTTTGCTAATCAATCCCAAATCATCCCAGCCTTTCCTGTCATGAGACCTTCCCAGCACTGTGTGAAAATTGTCCCGAGTTTTCCTCTCTTTGGGACTGCCTAAATTTCATTCTTAGGGAGAGACATAAATCAGAAGATTTACAACACCAGGACTCTGGACCCATTCCAAAGAGTGAGGCCTAACCCTGCATAAATTAGCCCACATGATGGTAAGTGAGGGCGATGTTCTGAGCACCCCCTGAATGCAAAAATGATATATGTTACACAATACGTGTTTATAAAGCAAATTAAATGACAGAGGAGAGCAGAGGGAAAGAAGAAGAAAAAACAAAAACAAAAAACACAAAAACAAAAAATACAACTCAAGTGGCTATGTATAAAAAAGAATCCCTCCTTAAATTAGATTGCCATTATTTTAAAAAATGCATTATAAATCTAATTAGCCAGTAATTAAATACATTTTTCCCCAGCATGTGAGATGGGAAAGAAAAAGAGAAAGGAAGATATGGAGGCAAAAGAGAATAAAAGCCTGTGCTGTTCATGGGATTAGAGCAGCCTGGGAGGTTGTAGGGTGGGAAGACACTGGGTGCTTTGCAAAGCCCCTAATACCCAGCCACCCCAAGTGATGGGCAAATTGGAGAAGACTGAGATAGACCCACTTCTAGCAGTACCCCCAGGCTTCAGGATACCTTTCTCACCTTGCTCTTCTGGCATCTTCTTGACCCATTTCATCTGCTTCATCCTTTTATACACAGCACATCCCCATAGGTACAGGGCTGAAGAGCAAAATAGAAACACAAGAACAGCCCACGATAAAGCAGGAGAGCTGGGAGAAAGACCAATATCGGCTGCGTTGGGAGGCAAAGTGACTTCAGCTGTGGCCCATAAGGGCAAGGGGAGAGCTCTGCCAGGCTGAGATGGCTGGGAAGACACCTGGGCATTTCCAGCAACCCAGATGGTGCGTTTCACCCTGTGACTCACGGGTGGCAGAGATCAGCTGTGTGGGTGCGAAACAGAGCAGCAGCAGGCGAGCTGAGCAGCTCGGAAAGCAGAAGACAAACCAACCCATTTCTTCAAGTAAAACACCATCACGTTGGTTTTACTTGTACCTGATCTTCTCAACTTGCACCTGATCTTCACAACATCTGTCCCACTTTATGACAGCTCCCTTATTTAAAAATAAATCTTTGGGGAAAAAAAAAAAGAAAAAAATAACAGCTCTGCAATTTCTTCCTCCAAGCCGGACTGCCTTTCTGGCCCTGATTTTATCAGAGTGGAGACAGGCTGTCCTTGCAGAATGATTTTACCATCTTGAAAATGATTACAGCCCTGCACAATGCCTTCAGCTCACCATGTAACGATATTTTTATACGCTGTCTCATTAGAACGCTGCCCGGGTGGAGGATGTTTTCAAACATTGTCTCTTCATGGTCGACATACTGCAGTACCGGGAATAGAGTGACGAATTGGAGGCAGTTCAGAGGGCAGCGGCAATAATCAGAAATCTGATTTACAAGGAAAGGCTAAGAAAGCTGAATCTGTTTTGTTTGGCCAGAGCAGGGAGCTGAGCATCCACCCCCAAAGATCTGGAAGGGAAAGAGAGGTGCTGGAACCATGGTACCTGCTGTATACGTAGGAGAACATTTATCAGATAAAAGCCTATAGGTGCAGTCTCCAGAATATTCCATATCCATCAGATCTGCTGTAGATTCATGTATTGCAGGCCAGAGTGGAAGGATCACTGCCAGAGATATAAAAACTAGATTGGAAACATTAGGAAAAACTACCCACTGGGGAATAGCTCTGCCTAGGCAGAGATGTAGATTACAGGACTTAGTGGGTCTGCTTCATCTCTAACCTCTCTGGTTCCTAAACCAGCTGTTAAATGGCAATGACAGCCAGCCATTAGTGACCCAGGCTGCAGCTGAACCTATATTCAAGAGGTGACAGGTTCCAGATCTCATTGCCACCCCTCAGAGCTGCCCGAGGCCCTGTGCCCCTGCCCTAGATGGGTCACACTCTGTGCCTGAATGAACTCGCATTATCCTGGTAAATAGAGTTCATGGTGTGTTGCACACTTTTTTTTTTTTTTCTTTATAAATACATGTGCTACAGCATGACTGCACTCTGTGAACCGAGGGTGTGAGCAGCCTGTGATTAGCAGAGAACGAAATGCTGATCATGGGTTAATTAGCTAGGCTAATAAACTGCCTGTAGCTTCATTTAGGAGAGAAATGGTATTTTATCAAACACAAAACAGTGCGGAACATGGAGGAAAATAGAGTTGTGCTTAGTAAGATTGAAATCCAGCCTCCAAGAGGGAGGGAGAGGCTGAACAGCTTGTAGGGATGTAGAGGGACATCAGGCAGGTGACTGGGGGCAGCGGCCAGGGTGCAGATTCGGCTCCTGGGAAAGGCCACCATGGCCTGGCCCAGGCTGGTGGAGGAACGCATGGGGACAGATACACACTGTAGAGAAACATTATGTGCAAGCATGGATTTAACCACCTTGGAAGTCCTTTTGCAGTCAAAAGCAGGTTGCAGGGGTCAGGGAGCACGCAGGGAGAGCATCTTCACAAGAGAGGGGCTGTGGGGAGCCTCAGCAGGAGCCCGGCAAGGGCAGGAGTGGGCGGGCAGAGCAGTTTAGCTCAGCAAGCAGAGAAATGTAAGCAGCGGAGCTGAACTGCACCAGAGAAGCAGCGACTGCAGAGTGCAGAGAGAAAAAGTTTTGCCCTGGGGAAGGATTAAACAATCTACAGTATGTACACAAACCAGTTGTTTCCATTGCTCATCTCCCTGCATCAGAAGTTGAGAGCTTTTTCTGGAGCTGCTTCCCTTGCTTTTTTGGTGAAGGAGAGCTAGAAAACCCCAGCACAAACCCTTTGCGTGCAGTTTCCAATCCCTTCCTGATGACATTTCTACTGCTAGATCTTCCCAGAGCAACCAAATGTCCTTGGGAAAGACAAGCTGACTTCACCAGGCTCTTCCCACAGACATGGTCGCAATCAGCCTAGTGCCATGTCAACCCTGGCCCCCAAGGTTGAGTTTTGCTAACCCAGACAGTATTTGGAAAGGACAAAGCTAATCCTTCCCTTACCATGCAAGTACTTAGATAACTTGTGTTTCTCCAGGTGGGTTTGTTGAGTGTTTTGATGTTCTCCAATGCACAGTGTCACTTTTTCCAAGCAGCTGCTGTTTAGACAACACCACGTCCTTAGCTCCAGCCCAGCAACATACCGGGCAGAGACCAAAAGCAGCACAGTGAGAAATGAAACCATCTCGGATCTGCTTTGTGTCCGACTGTGCAAGGAAAACAATTGGGGTATTCACCACCATCCTGCCCGCTCCGTGTCAGAGAGCCCCTTTGCTCTCTCATCCTGTCAGGATGAAAGTGTATGTGTGAGGCTCCAGTATAAAAATAAATCCTCTCCTGTCACATCCCAGTGTATTAATAACAGCACTTAATAACTTCTGCTTAATAGTCTCCATATTTGTGTGAAAATCTGTGGCACTGAGGACTGGACATGCTTCCTCAGTGCGCACAGTGTGGTTGTCCCATATGCCATGCAGCTTGTGAAAGAGGAGAGGGAGAAGCAAACAGCACCCTGGGAAAAAAATAAAATGTAATGCAACTTTTAATTGAATTTAATGTTGCCAATAAAAATAAAGTCGAAAGCTTTTGAGACCATGGTCTTCTCTTCCTGCACAGAGCAGCTGTAAGAACCAGACACTCACAAGTATGGACAAATCCTACCTTGGAGAAACTTTGTTGAGGATTTGAGAGAATTTCTCTTACTGTGCTTTCACTTCACTGTCAGCCTTCAGATATGGATGCTGTAAATACCGGGAAACAGTCCAGAGGTCCCTAAGGATACCCAGAGATTGAGGGCTGTGCCGCTGGCTGTGCCCAAGCAGTGCTTGCTGCTTGCTCTAAGTATGGACAGCAAATCTGATCTTGAGGGCAGCCAAAGTGCATTCCTCAAGGGACAGCCTAAACATACCACGCGAGTCTAATGAGTCCATTAGCAAACTGGACACCCACCAAGTATCCTCCTGCGACTGTGTTTAGGATCGCGCACAGGCAGGGGAGCCTGGGGATAGCCCCGGAGGTGTCTGCTCTAGAAAGGTGGGAAACCTCAACCTCTGCCAGTGCTCGAGGGCCCAGCTGGCCTGCTGGGAGGCCGATACACGTGAGGATCTCAGGTGGAGGGCAGGGTCCCCATGCTATAAACATGGGCTTCCCCTCGCGGAGGTCTCTCCATTTGCAATCCTACTCCTCTCAACTGGATTTTAGACACGGGTTATATTTCTGGCTGTGATCTCTGAGTAATTAAAAGCATTAATTTAAAATAGGACAAAAACAAACAAACTGCAAATCAGTCAAACCTCATCAATCAAGTCTGCTCTGAAGCTACCAGCAACTATAACCACACAAAAGCTTTGAATCCCAGCCTATCACCCTAAGTTTGGGGCAAAGACGAATCGCCTTCCTCATGCAGGAGAGGCTACTCTTTTTTTTTTTTTTTCTCCCTTCAGTGAGAAGCTCCCTTCATGAGAGCTGTGCAATTTCCAGTATGTCTTAAGATTATACCAAGGAAGAAACAACCCCAGAGTGACTCCTAGGTCTGCACAGCTTGGGAAAGGCCACCCCACAAAACCACACCACCACTTTCCACCCAGCTCTTACGATCCTGAGGAGAACTTCATCATCTAAGCCCTACACAGGGGATTTTAAACCACTTAAATCTCCTTCCTGTGCAATAGAGATGAGAATAGAAATAAAGGTAATGTAACAAGGGAGCAGGGGAAAGGAGAGATTGAGACATGGTGGTTCAAAAGTCTTCTTCGGACTCCTTCTAATTGGGCATTTACCTAAGCTGTATTCCATGCCACACAAAGCCATTGCTTAAAGCAGTGCATACAGTGAGACAATTGCTTTTTATTTTGATGGTTATTATCCCTCACTGGAAAGAAAAAGGAAAAAAAAAGGAAAGAAAGAAAAAGCTATCACTCTGGATTTTTTTATCAGTTTTCAGCCGCTCTGGCTGATGTTCAATAAAAGGAAAGCTATCTCTGTTAGAGATGAGTAGCCCTTTACAGAACAGTCATTGCCTACAAAGTAACCTTTAAGCACCTGGCTGTCTCTTAAGTTAATGCAGGTAGAGGATGGAGAGGAAGTTAGTCACTTCTGTGTGTTTGAAAAATGCAGCTATTTCTCTTCAGATTCAGCAGCCAGACACACACACTTTGATTGGTTTTCTTGATACTGTTGTTTTCAGTTTTCCTGAAATTGCTATCCATCCACCTTCCTCCTGCCCACCTCACCCACCTGGGCCTCCACGCTGATGGGAGGAGGGAAGCGAAGCCAGCCCATGCTTAGGGGATCCAAGAGCCTGTTGTGTTCCCGTGGATGATGCTTGGAGGATAATGCTCAAGTGTCCTCTTTATCAGCCTCTTCATGAATACCCAAAGGAGCCAGAAGATCTAAAGCGATGGCTTCAGTGACAGAGACAGCCCTGCCAGAGGTGCTACACTGAGATGGTTTCTCCACTGGAGATGCACCCTGCTCACTGAGCAGCAGGCGAGTGGGGCAGGTGAAACCGCAGCAGCGTCTCAGCTCTCCCTACCATGGGGGGCACTTGCTTGAGAGGACAGAGAGTAGCTGTGACATTCATTAATGCAACTGCTGTGCTCCAACCACATGCTGCTGCACATGACTGCAGCAGCTACGAGTGGCTTGGGGTATGGTCATACTCTGCCCTTAAAACCAGTTAATCTGGTGCTGCCAAAACAACAAGTCCAAGAAGACAGGTTCACAACGAGCCTGTTTGGGTGGAGAAGGATTTCTGAGTCCTTATGGAGGTGCCATGCTAAGGCTTTTGGTATGTTATGGCATGATGGGGACTCTGCACGTCTGAGCAGACAGAGTGGGCAGAGGACCTTTGAGATGGCTGGGACCATAACATGTGCAAATGCTCTACAGTTACCAAGGCATGTACGGGGGACCTTACTGTACATGCACTTTACCTAAGGAGAGCTAGACCCTGCAGGATAGTTAAAGTGGAAGCCTGGGTCCTTGGTCCTGGGTGGCTGAAGATGGCCCTCATCCTGGTGTTACATAGTCCAAACTCTCTGCAAGAGACAGTCCTGTATGGAGTGTCCCTCCAACACCCGCCTTCTCTGGGAACCACCAGCAGGTTCATGAAGACAAGTGCCAGGATGTGCAAGGAAGAAGGAAAGGCTCATCTTGCCTGCTGCTTCCCTCCATGCCCCTCCATCCCCAGCAGCTCTGAGCCATGTCACCATGGCAGAAAAGCCGCAGCATCTTTGCTGGCCTTGCTCTGGATATAGGGATCCTGCCCAGATCCTGGCCAGCAGATACACACGTGCCCAAGGAAACATAAGCCCACCCCAGGCGACCTGCTTATGGCTGCGGCCTGCGTTAAGAGATTCAGGATTTAAGGTACCCTCGGCACCTACTGCATAAGTGACAAGCAGCTGTCAGCAGCTTTCGGGGGTCTCCAGCTGCCTGCAGATTTCCGCATTAAAGCCGTAAGCTCTCATGCCTCACTTGGGACCAATAAAACAGGATAGGGTAGAGGCTGTCGTGATAAATGGGGCATAAATCACACCTCCCCCTTCTCCCTTCCCTTCCTTGCGGGGAGGCGGCGCTGCCAGAGCCTTCACAGCCCTGCTTCAATATGCTCAGACAGGTCCTCTTCTGACTGTGCAGTCAATTAGAACTTCATCAGAAATCAATTTGCGAGGCCCAGCTGAGATGTACCTATAGATCAGGCAATGCCAGGTGATTATTACACTAATGGAATATTCCATTGATTAATTGAATATTTAAGTCCTGAAATGTAAGCCCCACTGTCTTATCCACAGCTTGTTACTGAGATGAGCAGCAGACACATTTCACCGGCCTGAGGAGCCAGCCCTGATTCTTGTTCTTGTGGGGTGAAATCTGGTTCCCATTGGGCAGGGGACATTTTTATCTCCTGGTAGATTCCTCACCCACCCTGAGGCACTCTTCTTCCCTGCAGCAAGAAAAAAAATGCTGTCTCTTCGATGAGGAAGACTTGGCCACTTCTCCTGGCTTGGATGTTATATTCCTTTGCGTTTTAAGCAAACACTGAATGTTCTGGGTGATGAGTGATTGGCCTCAAGTGAGACACATATAAATAATCCATGTACCAATAAGCACTCAGAATAAGTAATAAAGTGAAAAACATGGGGCTGGGTTCATTCCCTGGACCCACCCTACCAATCCACCTAAAAGCAACCTGTCCTATCGAGCAACTTCTGCCCTGCAGAACAAAAAGTTCAGTTGTCCCTGCTCTAAAAGTTCAGCTTTTTCCCCATCTCCTGCCTGCAGCTAGCTTTGACAGCTCCCACTCATCCCAAAGACAGCAGTGCTGATATTCCCCAGGCTGGGAATCCTAAGTGATTTTTTTTTTTTAACAAACAATTAGAACTGCAAACCATAGCTAGAGATCATCAGGGCGTTCCAAGGATTTCCTCATTATTCTGCCCACAGTCCTACTGCTTTTCCAAACCACTGAAGCCCCAGGTGCGTGGAGGGCAAAGGTGGCCAGATGCCTCCTGCCTGGTGCTTCCAGATTTGCCGCTCGGAGAGGACCAGGTTACTTGTTCAGGGAGACACCTGTTTAAGTGCTTTGTTGGACCAAGGCCATAATGACCAAGGGAGAGAGAAATGAGAATGAGATAGGGAAGAAGGGAGCAATGGGGTCAGCAAGCGGAAGAGACGTGTGCTGCAGCTGGTGCAATCGTCACTTAAGGGCCCAGCAGTGGGTTAAGGAATATTACTAGCAAACTGCACTACATGATTAGCTCAACAGAGTGCTGTTAACCACAGAAGCAGGAGGGAGGACTCCAGGCCTTTGCACAGAGCTCCTAGTCACATGCTGGATGATGAGGCCTCCTTCCGCAATGAGTACAGGCTGCCCATGTCCATACCCTAAGGGTTAGCTGCTCCCTTAGGAACAGCTGTACCCAGAAAAGAGACCATTGTGGCAGATGTCTGAAGGGCTGAAGAGCCTTTTACTTTACTCATGGCAGGGGTACAAGCATTCCCTCGAAGGGTCTTCCAGGGAGGCAATACAATCTGCATCAGTAGTTACTCTTTCTAGAGAAATCACTGCAATAACAAAACCTGCCCTTGATTCCACCTTATGCTTATTTGTAAGGCCTAATGTGATAGATCTCATACACTTGCAAATAGTTAGATGCTCATAAAGCTCCCTTTTGTTTATATCCATCATAAATCTTGTGCCCAGAACCTGTCCTTCCTCCAGGTATTGAAGAGCTGCATGTCACTCCCACCCTCCCCTGCCACACAAACTATATTGGGGTCCTAACACTGTCTTTGGCTTGAGCTCTGCAAGCAGAAACTGCTTAGCCAGGAATGGGAAGCGAGTTTTTTGTTTTGTTTTGTTGTTTCCTTTTTAAGTACGTCTTTTTGGACAGGAAGGTAAAAATAAACCGAGAGGAAAAACAAGTATTGATGGAACAGCTAAAAAAAAGAAGAGAGGTTTTTGTCTCACTAAGACCTGACCTTTCAGTGGTAGCTTCAAGAAACCTCAAGCAAATGTGCTTTCCTGGCATTCGCTGCAGGTGAATCACAGGGAGTTTTCACCCCCTCTCTCAGGAGATAATGTTTTGATTTATTAACTCGTTAGCACTGGGTGCCTTGGAGACCCGAGAATCTGGAAACATCCAGGATCATATCACCTGCCCAGAGGGAAAAGTGTGCCTGGCAGAACCACTCAGAGGCAGGGCAGCTTGTGAGGATGGTCTGTGCATGGGGAGGAATTGGGAAGAAACCGCAGCCTGGCTGCCTGCGGAGGGAGATGGACAGGATCGGGAGAGGGAACATCGTTTCCAGATGAACACTCAGCCATGGGTACTGCTGTGCTTGTGCTCTCGAGTCCATCTGCAGATCTTGAGAACAGGCTCTGAGAAGAGGCCTGACGTTGCGATTTTCAGCCTTTTCCAAGCAGCGGATCCGTGTGAAACGCAGCACTTCTCCTATTCAGCAGACGCTCTTGCCCTCGTATGTGACGCTGTGCTGCAGTGGGACGCGGTCCTGTCTCCTGCAGTACTTGTGGTCTGCAAACCACCCTTTAGCCGCAAAACACAATGGAGCCATAAAATCAGCACGTGAAACTGGGCCAGAAAGGAAATATGTTCCTTTGGGTTTGGGTCTGCTTTTGCAAAAAAGACAGGAGAAGTTAATCTGTGCTGGCAGCCCCTTCTCTTCCATTAGCAGTGAAGAGTGAAGAGTCCAGACTGCCTTCCTCGCGGGAGAGGGGGAGACCAGTGGCTCTGCAAGGCTCTGTGCAGTCTGGAGAGGACTCAGCAAACTACAAGCCAGGATGAGGGGAGGCAGAGGGGAGTTTGGCAACATCCCCAGAAAAGCAGCTCAAGGGCACAGGAGACCCCGTCGGGACTCTCCGCTTGGCCTTGACAGCTCCCTAATGCGAAGAACCAAGGGAGGAACTGGAGGTCTTGAGTTCCTTTAACCTTTCCTTAACCAGAGGGACGTGGGAGTCCCATGGTGGAGATATTATGGCAGCGGTATCCGAGCACACACTGGGGGAGGCATGCAATCCATCCAGACGCAGACTCCATCTCCCACTGTGCGCCAATGAGAAACCTCTTTGGTAAGCCCTGAAGTATGGCCCCCGGGGCGGAAGAGAGCAGGGGAGAGCATCGCAGCAGGTTAGCGCCGTGCAGAATACCACAGCCAGTTCAAACAGCGGTCGCTGCCTGTGTTTTTGTGAGGGGAGAGATAAAATCGCTTGCACTGGGTTTGCTTCCCCCAGGCAGTGCTCAGAGGTCAAGTGCCTGGTCCCACCAGGCTGCGACCAGGGCCGCAGTCCTGCTCGCTGCAG
>JAUBNY010000209.1:618824-630842 GCA_032275445.1 Crypturellus soui
GGACAGCCAAGAAATAGGGCAGCGGTGAAGAAGAAACAGGAAACGGCCCTCGCGGCTGAGGCAGCAGCGAGCGCAGAGCTGGGGCTGCAGCTGGCGTTTAACGCGGGTCTCCCGCGCAGGGACGGCCCCATCTGCAGCCGGGCGCTCCCCGCCACAGGCCCGGCCGCCCTTTCCCCGCCAGAGCCGCTGTCGGGGCTGTTTCCCGGCCTCGCTGCCGGGCACAGCAAGGACGTTTCCATGCGGACGGCCGTGGCTGCCCGTTGCCGTGGCGACGCGCTGGCGCGGGCGCCGCTCGCCAAGGGCGGCGGGAACATCTAATCCCGCCGCGGCTCCGCTCCGCGCCTCGCGGGAGCGCCGGTCGAATGTCCGGCTCCGCGGGCGCAAACAGGTGCCGAGGGGCTGCAGCGCGGCTGCTGCTCATGGTGACACCCCGGCCCGCTGCCTCCCTGCGACACGTTCCTGTGGCCGGGAATGTGCTCAGCGCAGGGATCTCGATAGCCCCCGCGCACGGGGCGATGCCACTTGCCTGCGGGAAGGAGGCGGCTGCAGGAGGGGGTGAAGCAGCCGCCCAGAAGGTGGGTTGGTTGGTGGCACCGAGGGGCTCCCGGAGTCCCTCAGGACAGAAGCTGCTGAGGAGAAGGAATGAGGAGGACAGCAGAGCAGTAACATGATCCTAGCTTTGAACAGGATGGATGCAATCCAGTTCCATCAATGACAAAAAATGAGCTCTTCCAAAGACTCCAGTTTACATCCAGACAAGGCAGAAACTGCCAGGGGCTTTTTAGAATATTTTCCCCAAGATTTCCATTGCCTCGCTGCAATTTCTACCCCAGTTTTCTCTCGCAGGGGCCCAGCTTGCTGCTGCTCCTCTAGGAAAGCTGCCCCAGGACCTCTCCTCACAGTCCTGCTTCCCCAGGGTGCCAAGGGCACCAGAGACCTGGCAGTCACCTCCCCACCATACTCACAATTACCCACCTCCTCTAAAATTGTCCTCAAGCTCTCAGGTGTGCTTGACACCCTGGGAAAACAGAGACAAGAGCATCACCACATTAGCAAAGTGCAGTAGCTAGGAGGTGTGGATGGAAGGAAGCGGGAGAGAGGAAACCAGAGGGGCAGGGAGAAGCCACACTAACACCCCTGGCCCGTACGATGCCCTTCACTACCTGCTAACAAGCAAACCAGCGCATTCCCCAGACGTATGGCACAACCCAGAGCAGCTGGTACTTTTCCTCTTCTCGTACAGGAACACTATAATCATCCACGAGCTACCAGCTTCCGAACTGCTAGTCTAATGCCGCTGTAGTATTTTTGTGTCATAACACCAGAAAAGGGAGTCTGTGCAATTCACACTGGTATTTTTCTAAGAACTCATTTTCGTACACAGTAAGTACAGCTCCTCCCCGGTTGCTGCTCTGGGAGAAACAAAAGCTAATCAGACCTTAGCGAGAAAACAGCGCTAGCAGGGGACGGCGCTGCCCGATGAGCAGTCAGGCGAGTTGGTGGGTAGTGCTAGTCTGTTACCGCTACAATGACTGATTCTGCACAGCTCAGCTCAGCCCACATTCTCTGCAGCCCGGGAGCAAGGAAAGGAGAAAAAAAAACCCACGTATCCTTTCACGATTCCCTTCTCAAAAATAGTAGTTGGTTGGAAAAGATTTACAGTCATGCTATTAAGAACAAGGTACAACTATTGAGGCAGGTACCTGGACTGACGCTCTGAAAGCCACACAGGAGGAAATTCCCAAATTGTTGTGTTGCTTATCCACACAACCACCCGTGTGCTGTGTGGAGGGCCCCTTCCCAATAAAGATTCCCACAGGGAGAAGAGTTGTTGGATGACCACATATCCCATTGCCTTCCAGTGTTTAAAAGGCCTCCCTTTGCTCCATCTTTCCTTCCACAGTCCTGAGAGATCCTGTAGGAAAAAAATGGCAGAAAAAAAAAGACAGAGGATGCAAAAACCAGACAGACAAATAAAGAGAATCCCTAAAGCATCACAATCACATTTCTTTTAGCTGGGTCAAAAGAGACCAAGGGAAACAAAACAGACACGTGCCAGCACCTGAGCAGAAGGCCCTGCAGTACACAGGAGACATAAGGGACTAAGTCAGGGGCAGCCACTCAGTGCCAGAAGGTTAATTGAAAGGAGTCTTTAGCAGGGATACACCATTAATAGGTACGTAGGTCTGATCCTATAGCGATTTCTGTGACTTGCTGTCTGACTGTTTATAAAAGTAACATCACAAAGCAACACAAGAAGTAAAAAAATACAGTAAGATTCTGCTGCCAGTCAAACGCACTTTCCAAGTCAGGCACTATATGGCAAGGAAATGCTTATTTGACCTGAAGAGCAATAGCTCAAGAGCAGACAACTCTCCTGCCGTTCTGATATGCTCAAAGTCTTCAAAAGAAAGCGTCAGAAAAAAATTGCATTCACATAAAGGGAGGAAAGGCTCAAAGGAAAGCTGCTGGGAGCTGAGCTGCCTCCATGCCCAAGGTGTCCCTGTGTGCGTCAACTCCGTGAGCACCCGCAATGATGGCTTGTTACAGGGCAGCGGTGGGTTAGGAGATCCTCAGCTTTTGGCAGGAGGTTTTTTCCAGGTTTCAGCCACTATATCCGGCAAAGCTGCCTCTGGGAGCAGGACACAGCTGGAAAATCCAAGTGTCGTAGCCCAATCTAAGAGCACTGGGAAGATAACGGCTCTTCTGGCGAGCCAGGCACATTGTTCAGCTTTCACCTCTCCATCACAGAGCCTCGACAGGCAACAGCCGCAAGACGAGACAGTCGCTATGGATGGACCTAAACAGGAGTCTCTGAACACAAGTCGGATTTGTAAGAGACAACAAAAGGGGAAACATAAATTAAATGAAGCCCAACCACTCCTCCCTCAGCATTAGCTCATGGGGACTAAAACAAAACAAGAGAACTGCAAAAGCTACGCGAATGCCCGAGGTGGGAATTTTCATGAGCACATTGTCACTCCAGACGCTGAGGAAGAGGCAGCAAACACACAAAATGCTTGTCTAGCCACACGCACGCACACCCCCACCTCTTCTTCACAAAGTGTTTCCCAGTCGTGGCACTAAGATTTTTTTTTTAAATAGAGACAATAGATCAGACTCTTAAAGCAAATTTTGTTTATTCCATTTTTATTTTGTATTACTAACAAATCTTCATTCTAGCTTAGTAAAAATATGTAGAAAATATCTATCCCTTTCCACCCACCCTCCCCATCACGCACACTTTTTGTTTCTTAAATAAAAGAATCAAAATTTCAAGCATGAGAGTCTTTTCTTTCAAAACATTTCTGTAATAAAATTAACTCTGTTGTAGATATAAAATGCAGCAGCCATGGCAAGAGAATCTGCAATGCTACTCCAAGGCAATTAGTACTCAGAATGATCAATCAGTTTGTCTGCAAACATAATAAGAAAATACTTAGCACTTATCCAGCACTTTTTATCCATGAATCTCAAAGTGTTTTACAAAAGCTGAAAATATGTTTTTGGCCTCATTTACAGAGAAGAAAACACCAGCTGGAACAGGAAGTGATTTGCCCCCAGTCACAGAACAATTTAAATAGAGCTAAGAACAGATATCTTGTCTCTCAGCCTCAAGACCTATCATCTGTGTCATGCTCTCTGCTTCACACAGGACAGCCTGAATCTGGCAAAAGCCCCTACTGCAAAAATGCTGAACTGATTTATAGTTTTTCCACCTAAGAAACATTAAATGGAAACCAAAGAGCTATTTGAATAAGCACTAATGTCCCTGACTGACACACCAAGGAGTAAAACTAATCTTGGATGGAGCTGCCGAGAGCTCTGGAAAAATAGGAAAAAAAAAAAAAAACCTCATAGTAAAAGTGTGAGCATATGAGAGAGTGATGCAGGAAGAAGGTAATTCCATGATCTACAATGTGCAAATGATTCCCCACTTGGAGCTTTAATTAAATGTATTTGAAGAACAGATCATAGAAGAAAAATCCTAAAATCTTGACATATAGTGTTATTAGATGGAGAGCAATCTGTTGCTAAAAGCACACGTGGCCTCACGCCCCCTCTATTACTCTTCTGACCCGACGTCGCTGCTGACAGACCTGAGAAACCAACAGTGCAAACACCAGGGAAAGAGCAGTGAGTGATGGTGTTTTGCCCTAGAAGTAACTTTAGCAAGGCCAGGAAGAGAGATATGCCATGAGACAGGGACCGGAGGCTGATATGAGGAGCCAGTGCCCCCCACTATGAGGTCAGACATTTTCACCATATCCAGGCACCAGCAGCTAAACAGTTATTTTCCAGTCCATTCCTATGCAAAATGATCACATGACCTCAAAAATCATTCTTCTCCGGCACATGGCCAAAATGCATCATCCACAGCAGGGCCCATTTCGGTGCAGACAAGACACCAGCAGGGTAGTTTCAAGTAAGGGTCTCCCCATGTATAAAGCACCAATTTCCTAGTGTCTGCTCTGTACCTCACATAGGGACAGGATCACAGAAGCTCCCAGCTGAGCACCCGGCACCCCCAAGGACATGTGCGCTGACTGGCAGAGCACAGTCCTATAACCAGCTGGTATGCAGCAAAACCCAAATGTCAATCACAAACCAAAAATTACATTTTTAACAGAGAAGGGCAGGACAGCATCCCCGCCAGCCCACAGTGGTATGTTTAAAAAAAAAAAATCACATCCAGAAGCTTATTTCATAGACAGCAGGGATGCTGCAGCAGTCCAGTCTATATCAAGCCAAATACGATGCACCAGCCAGCTGTGCTTTGAAGGCTGGGCACAGCGAATCGGGTTCTCATGGAGAACAGCATATCAGACAAGGGTACATAAGCAACATAGGTCAACAAACTCTCAACTGCAAATCTGCAGCAATGCAAATTAATTCAGGTCTCCTCCCTCCTTTCTGGGGAAACCCAAATGCTACTAAAACTCCATGTTCACAGGACCAAAATGCAGGACGGTGCCAAAAGTTAGGTCTCCCTTCCCCTCAGCAGCAGAATCAGCAGATGCCCACAAGGATTTGTTCCTCCTCTGGTGACACAAGACCGTTGACGTAGAGAAGGAGCTGCTGTTGCTCCCACACCTTTCTCAGCCACCCCTCTTTCTGCTGTGCCCACCTCTTCCTAGACTGCAGACACAGCTGCCCTGGCTCTCTGGTATTAACACACCACCTGCCAGTGAGGGGCTTTACAGAAACTAAGGCACAAAGATTAAATGACTTGCATAAGAGTCAGGAAAACACCTCATCTCTCCTAATTCCCGTGATTTCTCAGACCTTTCTTTCCTAACCTCTTGCATATTAAAGTCAGGAGAGATGATTATGTGAATGAGAACAGGATTTCATTTCCTTAGTAATACTGAAGGTACAAATATGAGTAGCTCTATTTCTAAGCCCCCATCATGGCTTATACCCATTCCCTCTAAGACAGGCTGTTTGCCTCAACAAGGTAGAAGAGCATCAGTGCAGAAGGGAGCACCTTATGCCTTGCAAACTCCATCTTTGCCATCCCAAGACAGACAACAGAAGAGGAAAATGGACATGCCAAATGCCATGGGAAACCAAGACAGGAATCTCAGCTATGCTTTGTTCATCAGTAAGAACAGGGAACAACAACAACAACGCTTAATGTAACGAAAACCTTTGTGGAATGAATGAGCGGAATCAGGAGAAACATTCACAGACCCAGCTTCAGTGGCCTGGCCTCCCAGGGCTGGCGAGATGCTGGTTGGCAGGAGCTTCCAGGTCAGGTTTCTTGCCGCAAGCGCTGGTTTGGTTTCCTAGCAGGCTGAGCGTGTGGCTTTGGTGTGTGTGGCAGGGGCCCAGAGCGGAGGGGAGCAGCCGCCCCGGCTGCCTCCTGCCCTACGTGCAGCTGTGGCGCATGTGGAAGTTGACCACGTACTCGGCATTGGTGCGCTGCACCGAGATGGCAAAGGGTTCGAAGGGGTGGAAGGTGAAGGCCACCAGGCGCCGCACAGTGTGATTGATGGGTCGCCCCAGGAGTCCCGCCTGGATTTCAAACTTCAGGAGGCCAGAATCACGAGCGTAAAATCTGAAAGGAAGAAAAAGTCAATTATGGTTGTTTCTGACTGTTGGCTGTCATCTGGGCTCTTCACAAACTGCGACAAGTGCCTTGTTCAAGTGCCTTGTTCAAGCTCTGCGACTCCAGAGGCAGGAGTTCCTCAGCTGGGGAGTCCAGCACTTCACTGCGCAGGGAAGTCCCTTCCAGGGGAATTAGTTTTCCACTGTCTAAAGATTTGACTTCATTTTAGTATCACCAGAGAGAGAACTCTGCCTTTCATTTTGGTGGCCTTGGCTGATTTCACCACAAGAAATAAGTTCAGTCTAGACCCCACCTGGGCTTGCTCTTTATCCTCTCTTACTGCAAGCAGCTCCCCTTGATCCTCAAGGCAGATACACTGCACAGTCCTGAGCTCGTTTCCCTCAGCTATGGGTTTCTCTCCAGCTGTAAGTCCATCCTTCCCCACTCTCCGTGCTGTGAGGTGGCTTTCACACTGCTGCGATTGTGCCTTGCTACATCCCTGTTCAGAAGAGGAAGGTGAACACTGTTGATCCAGCTCTGCTCCCAGGTAACAAACTCTACAAGTCAGCTCAGCTTGAGCCAGGCTTTGCAGTTCCTTTCAGATTTCCAACAAAAACTTATCAACAAGATAGCTTGGGCTCGAAATACTTAGTGGACAGCACTCAGACAGACACAGCAAGGGTGGATATAAAGAAAAATGGGTGTCTCCTCCTGCTGTCACCTGCCTGTGGGTCTGAGGAAGCTCAATTATCCCAGCCAAATTCTGGGACATGGGTTAAGCAAGAAGGGAACATTGCTCAGGGGATGAGACAAACATCACTGAGGAGAGAGAGTTCCAGAAATCTCTTCAGTTCTTAAGCCTTCCCTGCATAGCAGAGTGTGTGTTCACTCTGCAGAGTAGAGCTAAGCCCCAGTAACTATTCCTCACTGGTGCCAGGATCAGGGGACTCATATCCCTGCTGTCCCCAGGACTCTGATGGAGATTTTTAGGATGCTGGACCTCGACAAAGCAGCAGGCTCTGACTGACGGGACTCAAGTCTTCCCCTTGAAGTTAGCTCGGTTCCTTAAGATTGCTTCTGCTCCTTTCAGTCTTAGGCACAGAATCATCATTCCACCTCCCAGTTGTTTCTTTTTCCACCGCTACTTTGTACATGTGGGTATTTTGAATTTTGCTCCGGTTTTAATTCAGAGAATGCTTTTAATATCAGAGCACATTTTCCCCCCCGCTGGCAATACAATGCACTCAGCTCTCAGCCTGATAGAGTTGGTGATGACAGATATAGGCAGTGCTGTTTCAGGAGCAGACATACTCCACATTTTAACAACGCAGCCTATTGAGATCCTCAGGTTCTTCCTGGAGGGCCACTCTCCTCTCCCTTCCTCTGAATCAAAGTGCCAGCCAGTCCTGCTCGAAAATTACACACAAGAACCCAGCAAGAGAGTCACAATCTTGGTATTTGGCTTTTCAAAAAGCCCTTTCCCTCCTACACAGGGTTATATGTGGAGGGTCATTCTTTAAATAAAGCATAGCCCCTGGCCAGCTCCTCTCTTTCCCCAATTCACAATAAATTACTGCTCAAGATGAAGCTCCTGTAATCTCAAAGATGTGCTCAGTTTGGTATTTTTAAATCTATTTTTAAAAGTGCTCTGCAATCAGAGGCCATTTCCATAGGCTCTGACTCTGCGGATAAATTAGGCACTGAAATATAAAATTGTATGTCAACAGAAACAGCAAGACCAGCCTTTCAAAGTGTATGAAAATGGAACATTTATCTGCAGACCAATTTTTTTGGTTAAATAGCCTCTTATTAACCACCTAGATGGAATTTAGAGACTGCCTATTATAGGTAAGGACGTGTTAGAGTCTCTTCCTCACAAGCCCCACCGTTTCACCCAGTGAATTCATCTTCAAACCTCTTGAAAAGACTCTGGAAAATGGTAGTGATGGGGACTTTCCCAGAAGAGAGAAAATCACATCAGTCTCTCAAGTAACCAGGGATGAGAGTTGAACCTTCTGGGATGCATAAGGGCAGCAAGGGTTAAAGAACACATTGGTGCTGAAGCTCCTGTGTAAAATGGATACTTGTAAATCACACACATCCTGACAGGAAGCTACATACGAACTGCGACATCCCTAGTTGCTGAAATGTTTTGCACTCCAGCCTATTCTTGGCTTACATTACAAATCCTAAGCCCTCTCATTTCCAAGCCCTCCAGTCACAACACAGCTGCATTATTTTATTAAACCTTTTTTTTTTTTGCATACAAGAACCACAGCAGCACTATTTCAGCTACTGAACAGTTAAGGCTAGTGCCTTAGGTTCTCTTTACCTTCCAAAAACCAACAGCCTTGCTGCTCTGAGGCCCCATTCAAGTCCTAATTGACTCTGTCCAGCTTTGAGCTTTAAAAGCACAGGTTCGTTCTGAAACGCTCAGCAGAGGGAGGGAGGGAAGGTGGCACTTTGCTTTGTTTACTACAAAGACGTAACCGCAGCAAATGACTGCGGTTTTGCTCCCTTTTGTCCGTGGGAGCTGTACACAGGTTGGTGCTGGCAGACGAATGCTGCCCTGAGAGTCTTCTCAACATCAAGCATGAAAAGGGGGAGAAGGCAGGCTTTTCTCTGCAGATTGCACAAGAGCTGGAGATCAAACCAAACCACGCCGGCAGAAAATCAATTAAATATACATAATTTGGGAATTGGGAGTGCAGGAATAATCAGAGGTTTCCTGACACCTGAGGCAGGGCCAGGGGAGACATGAAATCAGGTTCTGAGAATGCACTGATGAAAATAAAGTTGGGAAACAGGCCAGAAAGGCCTCCCCAGGCTGGATGAGTCCTCCACATGTGGGTAGTCACTATACAAAGCATTTAGGCATAAAGCTCTCCCTTTGTTTTACAGCCCAGGTTTATTCTGATTTTCCAATACTATAATAGGAAAGATTCTTCTGCCTGGAAAAGTTGTCACCTTTGAGACTTTCAGGCAGAAGACATTGGATTCTTAACCGGTACTTCTTGTGGCCACGGCTGCAGTCAACGAATGGGAATAAACAGTCCTAGTGTTTCTGCAAGATGCACTGCAACCTTATTCCTGCTGTAAATAACCAAAGCATGAAAATAGTTACATCAACATGACAAGCACTAGGAATCACACCTAGCTCACCTGCTACTGCATTCACAGGACAAACCACATCCTCAGTGCCAGCTAACCCCAGGAACTCAGGGGAGATCCTACCAGTAGAGGATAGCAGGTACTCAGAACTGTATCACTCTGCAGCTCGATAGCAATGGCTGGACTATAAGATGAGGAACGAGAGTATCCACATGGAAAAGGCTCAGGTTTCACTATCCAAATCTTTCACAGGGCAGCTCAATCAGAAGACTGAGAAGCTCTTCCTATATACAAAGCAAGAGGTATCATAAGGAGAGAGGCCAAACTCTTTGGGACTGCTGCCACAAACCCTCTGTCAAGTCACATCAGAACAAAAAGGCACCGAGCCACCTCTGCTTGCACATTTGATGCCATGAGGTTGAGGCAACTCAGAGTCACTCACATAAAGCTTCCCAGCCTGGTTCATACCTTATAGGATGATCCCCGCAGGTCTTGGGCCGCTCCATGACTGACACCCACTTGTCATCATAGCTGAAGAGGGAGAGGTCGAGGTATGGGCTGCCACTGTAGGACTGGGCACTGATGGGAAGCTGGCCTAGTAGCCTCCGCACGGCTTCCGTGTGCCCTCCGTACTTGGCATTCACAATAGTGTCTTTGAACCTGCAGCAAACCAAGAAACAGCTTTTACTTGCAAAAGCCAGAGCTTAAGAAAAACTGGAGAGCAAAACAGCAGCAATGTAAGAACTAAAACAGCTAATTTCCACAGATGTAGCACACTGATTCAGCCATCAACCAGTTCTCTCTCTGTGACCTGTATACCCTCCCTCTTCACTACTGCTTCTGCTCTGAAAGCCCAAGCTGACAGAAGGACAAGATCCTGCCTATCTCCAAGGTCTGGCCCCAGCTGCTCTGCAGTACAGGAAATCAGTAGAATCAGATACAGGGAGATGGATTAGCAGCTTATCTGTCAATCCGAGTTTTATCATGAAGCCTGGAAAAAGCATAAGCAAAAGTCGGAGTTTTTTTTGCAAAAATAGTTGAGCCCTTAAGGTTGACTTGACAATTCCCTCAAATGCATAAAGGCAGAAACCTTAGATGGGCAGAACCTTGAAGAGAAGCCTCAAGCTCTTCAGGCACTACACTGAGCTGAAAGCCCTTCCTGGTGAACAGATTAACATAGGTTGGATTTTTCTTTCCAAATAAAATTTGAGCTTTCCACAATGGTCAGGTTAGCAGCATTAATGTCATACATCAGGGACAGTAAAACATTCCCCTTAGACCAGAAATAATGAGCCAAACACCAGCTCACTGTGAATAAAGCACTACTATACCCTACCACAACAGATAAACACTCCTGTCAGACCCTTACAGCCAAAGAGGTGAAGAGATTCTCCTCTATTTTAACACAAGTCTGGACTTGCTCTTCAGGTGTCTGCAGTGAGCAAGCTTTCTCCCTCCCCACTAAGCAATGAGGATTTCACAATAGGGAGCTCTAGAAAGTTACAGACAAAGTCAACTTCCTCTTACTATGTTATAGCAAGATGGAATAAACACAAGTTTCATCCTCATAAATGACTGCCAGAAGAAAGTCAGTCACTGGAGAAGCAAGACACCCTGAGTCACATAAAAATACATTCCAAGGGAAATAACACACTCTGCCTTAGGAAAGACACATTTGACTGTTAAAACATAATCTAGAAACCCTGGTTACTTTGATATTTTGCTCAGCTTTCACAATAGCTTTGGGCAGGTAAGTTCCTTTTCTCACGGCAGAGTTTAACAAGAATCATAAGCCTTTTACTGATGTTGCAGAAAACACTACAGAGCACAACATGATGTATACTAAGTTTGGAGAATGCCATTTGGCTAAATAAATCCATGAAGGTGATGCTGGCATCTTGACAATTCTTATCTGCACAGCTCTCACTATTGGGCAGTACTGCTTTAATAACCTCCAAGGGAATTAAAATCCAAAGAGAGCCAGCAACATTTCCCTCAAAAATCCCTTTCCTCCTGGGTTTCCCCAGGGCTGCTATAGCTATCTGATACAGGTCTTCAGCTGACCAGGATGAGTTTGTATCAGCGCAGTACAAAGCCTGCTCCAAATGCTCACCGGCGCTGGATTTGCCTGGCAAAGTTGTTGCTGGAAGCCGAGCAGGGAAACTGCACCGCCTCGCTGTGCAGGGTGGCGTTCCTGAAGAGGTCACAGAAGTTCTCAAACAGCTCCAGCAGCTCATCAGACGTATTCTCAAACACAGCAATAACCTCTGTGGTCACCATGTTGTACACGACGAAGAACGAAGGCTGTGAGCAGAGGCAGAGGAAATGGTTACCCAGGACACGTCACAGGGAACACGTTCTCTTCCCTTCTTCCTGTACAACACCACAAGCCCAGTCTCATTAGCACAGAAAAACCCCACATTAATTCAAATACCCCTAAAGCTACCAAATTAACTAACTATTAACTGTGATGTGGCTAATTACGGGAGATACTTAATGGCATCCATTTTTTCATCTCAAACTGGGTGTCAATGTTTCCGGTCTCCACCAAACCTAAAATGCTATCTGAAATACCAAATTTAATGTTCTTTCCTGCTAATGAAATGATTCTAAATCCAGTGCTAGCTGACAACAAATTATTTTTCCTCTACGTAAAGACATTATTTTCTTCCTCCTCCGAATATTTCCATGACACGCAGATGAGCCCTTCTAGTGTACTATGTGCTGTAACACTGCCTGCAAGAAGTTGTGCCCCCCAGGTATCCTGCTGGCATAGAAATGACAAAGTGAAAAACGTTAACTACTTCTTTTTAATACTAGCACTTTGATTCAGAAAGGCCCATGCACCACACTGC
>JAUBNY010000209.1:683551-695733 GCA_032275445.1 Crypturellus soui
CAGAGACCATAGATATGCAACTCAATACTTTGAAAAGTGCAAGAGGTTCCAGCTCAACCAAGAAAGCAACATACTTTGTTACCACCCCCTCTCAGCATCCTTTTCCCAATTCAGAGATCCCCAGAAAGAATGTGCTGTTTTATGAATCTCTTGAGTAGGCTGGGACAACATTTTTTGACATGTACAAATCTGGTTATATCTGCAAAGCAGTGCCTAACACAGAGACCACAAGGAAAACCAAGATGTAATTCTTTCTGAATCCTTCTGCTGTCCCATCTCAGAAATGTCCTGAACTGATGATTTCATGTGTATTCTTTAAGATTCCTCAATAGGTTGCAGTTGGCTAAGCTAACATCTGCCAGCATTTTTTAGTTAAATAGAAATTTTAAGTGTTTGCTTTGTCTGTCTTAATGGATTGAAGGGGCAGAAGGCACTCCTGGCACTCATGGATCTTAGCTTTTTATCCATAAAAGCGTGTGCTCATATGCCACAGGACGGGGTTAACTAACTTTGGCTTGCAAACCAAAGTGTCCCATCTTCACTTGTGAATGTCAATTGAAGAATGCAAAGATTTTTAGTTTAGCTATTTTAATTTGGGCAATGAAGACAAGGCTTTGTCACAGCATCTCAAGGGACAGTCAAGTATATACTGTCCATGACTCCCAGCCTCCCTCCAGCTGAAGAGCACGCACGAATCTTAAACAAGTAAATACCGTGCCATAGTGTCCTCACTGAGCCGGAAGAAAGGATGGAGCAGAAGAGGGTTTCAGAGAAAGAGATTAGAGAGGTGGAGACATTTATTTCAAGACCTCCATGATGAAAGGTTCCCCACATTCTGAGGACTCATTCATGCCATTTCAGAGCTGGCATTCACCCAGGGCTTAATCCAGTGCAGAATGAAATCAGGCATTATGAAGAGATGGATGGTTGTAATTGAAATAATAACATAAATATAATTGAAATATAAATATATATATGCACACACACATGCACACTGTATATAACCTCTGTGGAAACAACAATAACCTTTTAGCTCTGTGAACCAACTAACCTATTCCTGTAACCACCTCTAATCTGCATGTTTGCACCTGGGGTTCTTTAAGGAAACTCACAGTTGTAATTAACTGGGGGTGTGGAGAAGTCAGATGAGTGGGATATTCACACTGCAAGACCAGAGCACGATTTTGCACCAGGTCACATGCAAAAAGAGAGCAGGCTTTCCAGCTTAGTCCCACGAGATCGTTTTACGTGCTCCTCGTCATCAAATAGCCATACTTTGCAACTCACAAATTTCCTCCTCTGACTGTAAAGTTGCTCAAATAACTTTACTTCTGACTTAGTCATTCAGAAAGTTACTTCATGACATTAAAAAAAAGTTCTTTGGATTTCGCTAGACTTCTTCACAGATTTAGCACCCGTGAAGCTGGTACCATATTGCTATGAGACGTTACAGTACCTACATTGTTGGTGGGAACCTTAGGGAAAGAGATTTCTGGACATGCCCGAGTGTCCACTTTTAGGTGATAACTTCTTGGCTAATAAACACATTTAAAACACAAAATATGAATTTCCCTTATTGCTCATGATGGAGTGGCTGCCAAGCATCAGCAATTAGGATTTTGTCTGGAGAGTGAAGCGGCTTATCCAGTGCCTTCGGAGTTAGTGTGATTTCAATGTGAGAGTCTCAGCTCGCTCCTGAGAATGCTCTCACATCTGACTGGAACGGCTGTCTGGATGTGACACTTAGGCAAATCTTTAAATTGGACCTGACTTCCTTCAGGTATGTTTTCATTTTACAGCTCCAATTATGGCAGCCCCCAAGACACACATAAATGGTGGGTTTGTCACTACTAGATTTGGGAGTGCCCAGAGTAAGAGATTTTCTGCGGGGCAGTTTCTGTTCTAATCAGAACAGAGACTCAAAGCGTGACAGGAAAGAGACTGCTTATGGGTGAACTGGGAGTTGAGGTGCAAAGAAACCCAGGATAAACCCTCTTTGCCATTTCCAGATGTGTTGCTGGAAGAGATTTGTGCCCCTTGCTTTCTATCATTTCTTTCTTGGCTGTTCCCTGATCCACCGAGGTGCAGTGTGCAGGAGTCTGTCTAATTTGGGTGATTTTGTGAGCTGATCTAAGATGGCAATAGTCCTTTTCAAGGAGGGCAGCTGGTATCAATAATCACATCTCCAAAGTAGCTGGATTTGGATGAGAATAGCTGGCTATTGCCATCTTGATTTGCTGTAAATTCATGGGAAGATCTTTGCCAGATCTGGAAAAGGCACCTTTATTTGCTCAGGCTCAATATGTTCAGTCATTCCCACATATGGATTCTTATCTGTTTTTCTCCTGAACTCTGCAGGCTCCAGAATGACTTTTGAAGAGGAATGATCTTTGTTATCATTCATTAAAAAAAAGATATCTATTTAAACCATTGAGACAGATCTATAGCTGTTTTAAACTATTAGCATGGTGTGGCCAGTGGGGTAAATGTAGAGAATTTGACAAATCCAGTGACAGAGCTGAAAATAACATGGAGCTTTCATTTTGTAAATTGGGGATATTGCCCTAGTGTGGGGATGTCTGGTATGTGTTCTTGTCAGCGACAACTTGGAAAATGCCAAAAAATTGTCAGGAGTGATTAAGTTCTCACACGCAGGGAGGTCTTGGAAATAGTAGTCAATGGCTTCATAATTAGCAAAAATTACTGAGAAAAGAATCATTTGGATTTTATTTTTTTTCTCATTGAAGCCCTCTTGTCTCTGAGTTCCCTTCCTAGCTTGTCTCTCTCCCAGCACAGCCTTCTTGTGATGACAAGGACTGGAGACCATCTCAGATCACACAAGGCAGGATGGATGCACACTTGCCAACGTTTGAATCTTATAATGACTAAAGACACTGAGACCCAGTTGGTGTCTGCCTTGAATTCCCTCCATTCAGCTATCTGCACCAGCCTGGTCTGTAGTTGGTTTGATCAGTCCTAGGCAGTGTCTTCCCTTATAGGGGTCACTTGACCTCCCTAAAACAACCGATTCAGTCAGTAGACTTGGAATTGGGTAAAAGGCCTATAAATCTATTCTCTATAAACTCTCTTTGCTCCTGCTGGCCTTCAGTCCAAAAATACAAATGCAAAAGCTAGGACTGGACCAGTTCTGAGAGAGTCCTGCATGGCCTCTGATTCCATTACCATTAAATCCTCTTTTCTGGCTGGGTTACATGTGTCCAGCCATAGGAATAGGAGCTTGACAATGTTTTGGAAGCAGGCTTTCTGTCGGTTTTGGCACGGATTGCACATAGGAAACACACCTAACACAGTTTACGTGCATAGCTCCCTGCCGTGCATGTATGAAGGCTTGGCCACCACGTCCCGGCTGACGCACACAACCTGCAGAGCTAACACGCCAGGCTGAGCTGCAGGGAGCTGTAACATTCACACCCCTGTTGGATGAGGCACTGAGAGGATATATAATATTTTTTGCCTTTTATGGGCAGCTTACATACATTAATGTAGGAATTTCCCAGGAAAGCTGATTCTTAACAAGAGCTGGCATCTCTGTAGCAAAGTCAATGTGAGCTGTCATGAGGTTGCCGTGTTTCCTATAACTTTTTGAAGCACTTTTTCTTTCTTGGAAGAGCCTTGTGGGATGTGCGCATTTTCTCTGCAGCCATTCACTGCCTTTGAATCTGCAGCCATGTTTCCTTCACAGAGGGCTGAACATGCCACCTAACCTGCTCCACCAACACGAATGCCATGCAAGACAGGGTCACTGAGAAATGCAATGATGAGAAGAGGAGCGGGAGAGACTGTGCTCAGCAGCTGAGTGCTGATCCTGTCTGCATGATACCATGATATCCAGCAGCACGATGCTGAAGTTGTCACTGTATAAAGCAAGCTCTGAAAGGGCTGTTCTCAGCTGCCTACATGAACGCAAAGGGACTTTATTATCGCGGTGGGAGCTGCTATGGATATGGAAGCGGAGCAAGCCCTTGGGAGAGGAACGCAATGGCCAAGCTGCTGTCTGCTTTGAAGAATTGGCAAATACTGTTTCTGCTGTACTTAAAAAAGTGATTTTTTAAAACTGTGGAATGGGGAAAAGATCTGGGCAAAATGTGCTTGACTGCTCCTTGCTTTTGAGTGACATTCAGGAGAATTCCCGGGAGGCTTTGATGGGGCCTGGCACTCCCATCTGAACCAGCTCTCAGATTCCCTGAATCCTGCAGCCTCTAACAAATCATGAAAAGGGTCCTGCAGTCTGGCCTGGTGACAGACTGTTACTTCTCAAGGCCCAAAGACTGGAAGTGTTGTTCCAGGCATAAGGAAACACTGTTTTAAGCCATTGGTCTCCAGAGCTTTCTCTCACAAGCTCTGTGATTATGTCATGTCTCCAGTGAGGTCAGTGCTCAGTTATCGAAATGGAGTTTATATTACTCCAGGGACCCACACATGCTCCCTCCCTATTTCTCTGTCTCCCATGGAATATCATAAGGTTGTTACCAGGAGGGTACAATGAGATTGTCTCTCATCAGTAGCCCTTTCTTGGGGAACCAGCTTCCCCCTGCACATCTGTGTAGGTCCTGTGGTGCAGAGAAAGGAATGCTTGTTTCTTGCTTATAGGTAAGAGACAGCACTGGAAGTGTAACCAGAAATGACAACTTGACTGAAATGTGATGCCTCTGGAGGGGCCCAGAAGGCAGGAAAGTGGTGCCTTCCAGCCAATCCAGAGAGACCCCTTTCTCCCCCTCTCCAAAGAAGCAGTCAGTCTGGGAAATTTTGTTTTTACAAATGTATATTTTCCCCTCTAAAAACAATAAATGGTGTTATTGATGGGCAAAGTCAGTGCAGTGTGGCCACACACTGTGAGGTTTGGCTGGTTTCCTCTGCTGTCTCTATGCTCTTGTTTTCCCCATGAGATTTTTGATACTTCCTTCTTCTGTTAGGCCACACATACAGACAGAACAACCCATTTGGGGATCTTCTATACCCAAATCATTCTCATCCTGGACCTAGAGGGGCAGAAAGGTGCCAAAGGATGAGACACAGCTCCCTGACTACTCCAGGCCTCCAGCTCCCTCTTTCACTGCTGGAACAGACCTGCAGGAACAGCTACCCTGAAGACTTAAAAGTCCAATCCTGGTTCTCCAACTCATTTCTCAAAACCAAGGTTCACTTCACCACACTAGAAATTCATGTGCACATGCAGAAATGACCATCCTCAACTGAAGAAATGACCTCAGGCAATGATTGCTCTTTCAGACCTGCATATCCATGAGCTTGGTTGATTAAGGGTCATTCTTATCGTTCAAGTACAAATGATTTGAGCTCAGGCATAGGGGCAGAGGTCCAATTTCACCTGAACAGGGTTTAAGCAAGGAAGCAAACCTTGGCTTAGAGTCCAGCCTGGACAGTGCTTAGTTTTCAAAACTGCCCTCTCAATTCTGCCCCAACACCTTCTCTAACCAGTAATTGCCAAAAAAAGTCCAGACCTTAGGCAGATGTTAGAAAAGAAAGATTTGAGAAACTAAGTAGTATTTGGCTTCGTATCAGGAATCCCAACAATGAGCAAAGCCCAAGGGCCAGTCATCACTAAAGAAGAAAGGAAAAACTGGCCAAGCCCTTCAGCTCCCCACACATCTGCAGTTCCAAGCTGCTTCACTGATTTACATCCACTCATGACTCTTCCAGCTCCCATGAATCGCTCCCCTCTTCCCTTGCTGACCTCCATGCGTGCACGTGCACACACTCATGCACACGCAGAGGCACACAAACATTTCCTTTCCTTCAGCAACCCTCAGCCCAGCCCGAACTGCTTGTTCGGTCAATGCCCTGGCTGCAGCCGGGTGGAGGTTGCTGATTCACGTGTCGTCACTGCCGGCTGCTCTCCCGCAACGCCCCGCTCCCTTGGATCTGCCGCGCTGCACGTCGCTGGCAAATTGCAGGGCCAAGAGCATTCATGGGCGTGAAGTAGGGTACTGGGGCAAATGCCTGCTGAATACCAATGAATGGAAACCAGCCTGTGCACAGACATAGAGCAAAGGTTCCCTATTCTCTTTTTTTGGCTGCTGTCACATTTGGGGCAGAAGGGAGGAAGAGGGGATGTGGGAGAGGAGGAAAAGCGAGGTACTGAGCCAGAGACAGCAGTAGGAGCTCTTTCGCACTCCAGGATGAATGCTAAGCAGACCCCACCGGGCAGGAGTGCCCAGATGAATGGGATCCTTTCACATCAGCCTGACAGAGGAGGGATTTCATAGTTCTCCGAGCAGCACAGAGCTGCCTTAATCCAGCAGATACAATGCCCTGCTCATACGGCTCAGGAAACAAAATAAATATGTTCTTGCAAAGGCATCACAATGAAGCTTTTAAGGACTCTACACAAGAAGGTTCTACCTGGTTCGTGGGTCTCCTTGCATGTGCAGGAGCTAAGAGCTTTTCATTTTCTCTCTCTTTTGCTTTTCTCCATGCTTTGCTCCATTTCTGCATCTGGTCCTGGGGTGGATGAGCCAGGCATTTCTATATACAATCTCCACTAAAAATGAACATAAAAATAAAACCTCCTAAGTTTATAGCTAAAGACAGGTATCATGGATACACCTGGAAAAAGAAGTAGAAATATAACACATCATGCAGAGAGATTAAAAATAATCAAAATGGCTGGAATTGCTTAAGGAATCATGTCCAGCCAGGTCAGGGGCAAGGGCCACTTCTTCTACTTAATGTTGCTGGTATCAGTACAGAAACTGAAGGCCTCTCTATCCCATGGCCTTAACAGGTCCCATAGGATGTACTGTACCAGCCGACTGTGACTACAGCAAGACTAAGGGGTAAAACCCATCACTGGGACCAGGGTCTGGTCATTCCACCTTCACATTAACCTCAAGCACATGGCACAGCCAAACAGGGCACAGTGAAGAGATACTCAAGCCAGCCTTTCAACAAAATGTAACTGTGGACCTCAAGATAAGCAGCTTTCACAGTGGCTTGGTCCTTCGGCGTGTAAGCCAACCTGCAGGACTTCATGCTGCCACAGATTGACTGAGTCTAGTGTTCAGCAAGCTCTGAACAACCTTAAGCCACTTTCTTTGATAGCATTCAACTGTGGGTAGCGAGAGAGTGTTAAGCATTAGCTAATTGACCTACCCTGCTCCAGCAACACACCTGGCTGTTGAGTCTCCCTGTGTCCCATGGTGCTGTTGTGGCTCCATTTTTTAGGAGAACTTACTCTGCTGTATCAGCATGATCATACAGTGGATTTATGATATATTTTCTATACTGTATGGAGTTGGTTATGGTACGCCAGTCAGGGTTCTTTGATTCTATCCAACTCTCCTAAGACCATTTGGCTTTTTCCTTGGTGTCCTGCAGCCTTGAGGTTTTACAGGTTGGGTAATGCCAATCCACATAATACCTACGAGGTCCATTTTTTATTTCCATGAGGGGTTTGACTTCCCAGCTGAAGGATACTCTTGTTCTGTAATGAATGGATATATCAATATCTATTTTAGGAGGTAGTGAAGACACTATTTCAAACACTGCAGCTGAAATCTCTCTTAGGAATGGCTCTAAGGGATCCTAATACTCCAATCCACAGCCAGTTCAAACAATTACAGACTGCTGTTTGAACCCTGCCATGTATCTGGGCTGTGTGATTGCCACGTTTGGCCATTTTTGCCTTTCCTGTTATGGAGGACCAGGAACCTGTTTACAGATGATGTTAATTGGGCAGCTTTGGATGCCTGTCTGGAAAAGCACTCAAACTGCAGGACTGTCACACTCCTGCTTAGAAAACTGCCTACCTTTCTGTTCTGCTCATTGTGGGTACCGAATAGCAATATAAAAATGTCAAACTCTGTTCCTAAAATAAAGAACCTGTGTCAAGCTGGTCAAAATATTCAGAAAGAAGAAATGCAGAAAGGCAAAAAATGTAAGACCAGAGTTGGTCATTTTCCAGACTGACTTTCCTGCATTGCACCAAGCCATAAAATGTCACCTGGTAAATCCTGCCATGACAGCAATTGTTCTTCCTGTTGATGTGGGAGTTGAGGAGAAGAGTATCTTTTAGAGGCAAAATCTGTCTCCGAAAACCTATCAGTCAATGTTCGTTTCAAGACTTCTGACCACATTTTTACTTCCCAAAGCATTAAGCTCTGTCAAAAACAGAGTACCTGTGACCACTGCTTAAATGGAAACCGCGCTCTGGAAATCAGCCTAATTGTGATGCTAACTGTTAGGTGTGTGTTAGGTCTAAAATTCTAAAATCTTGTGAGATGGGGGGTAAAATGTCCTTTATGTGCCAGCTTCTCCTCTGCCCCTGCCACTCTTTGTGCGAGCGTTCTAGTTTCAGTGCCAAATCCAACGAAATGAGGCAGTGGGTTGGCTCAGATAATGGGAGCTCTGTGATTCCCTCGGCCGATGATCTACCAGAAGTGCCAGACTGTCAAGCAACGTGTGAGTCACTATTCACAGCTTCGGCTCAGCAGTGCAGCAGAAATCCACAATTCTGGCAAAATTTAGGCCTTTATATTATTCTCCATAGTGGCCCTGCCAAGCTGGTATTTTTAGCGTCCCAAACCAAAGTTGAATAGAGCTGCCAAGGGCTGTTATCCCAAGTTTCTGCTTCTAATTTCCTTGCAGTGGAGATGCTGAGACGGCTGAGAATATTTTGTTTTACCACCTGGCCGCCAAAAAGCTTGGTCTGCATTTTGGGTGATGTCACATTTCCTGAGTTTTGGAGAATGGTTGTCTCTCCTTTCCCTTTTGGCACTGAACAAGGTCAATCATTCAAAAAAGAAATCCCTTTTGAGCTGCCAAGGAAATACCAATGAGAGAGACAAAAAGAAAAGCACAACTGTAAAATCAAAGGAGACAAAAGGATTTAATAAATCTAGTTATTTTTTCCCACCCAGGCTGTAGCATCCATGTCAATTGATGACAAGAATAATTTGGTGACGCTGAAGAACTCTGAACAAATCTGCTCTTCCTTAATAGACCTGATAAAACTATCTGGCCTAGTGGATTTTGTGGTTATTCTGGCTAAGATCTGTGCCCTCTTTGACACAAACTGTAGCTCCCATACAATCCTTCCCAGCAGGTTTCAGCTTGGAGATGACAGGGAACTGACTAATAACAGAACGTGCTCTCAAGTTCAGTGACTGTATTCACTTGTGTGGTCAGAGATCCCATTAATAGCTTGCACACACAGTACATATAGCTTCTTTTTAAATATAGAGGCATTGCCCATAGGCATTTTTATTAGCCCTGTTTACTCCTAAACCACTTGGGTTCAAATGTCTCAACATTCTGAGCCTATGTATGCACTAAGCATGAGGCAGTGCTCCAAAGGGTGACACCAAGGATGATCCCTACGCCAAGCAACTCTAATGGAAAAAAAAGCATTTGAAGTTGACTCCATTCAATATTTCTGTTTTTAAATGTGGATAATCCAAAAAGCACTGGGTTAAATCAGAGACTGAGGCTAGGTGCTTGCTTAGCAGTAAAAGATTTTGGTTGTGTGGAACATGTGAGATTTAAATGTTGGAAACTTGCCTTGCTGGAAAAGACTGGAGAGCCTGATTTGCTTGGAAATCTCAGGGGAGAATCTGTCTCCTCCTGGAGTGGTTATAGGTAAGGGCACAGCTTTTTCTTCAGATTGACGTTTTTCTTCAGAATAATTCCAACTTCTTTGTGAGAACTTGCTACTCCTACCCGTGAAATTCTCTTGAAGGATTACTAGCATAGGGAAGTATCCATATTTACTGCAGGTTATTTCCAGTTTGTTCTACACAGTGCAAGTGAGCAATAAATTACATGGAATTTCAATTTTGGTTTGTTGGTTTGGTTTTTGTAGGGGAGCACAGGGGTGGGGGAAACTTTGCTCCCTAAATGGAGAATAGGAACTTAGTTTAAAAGAGCATCAACAAAAATGGCACCTGCACGGAAAGGACATATGAATAGATCAGCAAAAAGGCTTAAAGAATATGAAGATTTGCAAATATTTTCACCCAGGAGACAGCATTCCACCACCCATAAATAGTAGCAAATCAAACACCTTACAAATACGTGCATGAATCACTGGGTATTTTTATTCTTTAGTCACAGTAGCTATAGATACCTGAGAAGAAGGACACTCCTGTTCTTCCATCCTCCTAGCTAGGTTGGTAAAATTAAAAATGTAAGGCCGCAAAGAAAATCATGTATCTGACACAAGGGCTTTTGAGAGCAATTTTCCATTCATTCTGCCTTGTTCCTGCTTGAGTTCCTCTGAGGCTTGTAATTTCCTTTCACCAAGGACACACATCTTTAGAAATGTGCTTTGGTTCTGATCAAAAACAAAATAGAAAGCTTTTCAGCTAAAGGACAGCCTGAGGATCTATCACTCCAGGGTGATTATGCTGATTGATCTGAAAGAGGATGAAATGGAAAACTGACGGGTCCCAGCTCCAGTGGCCCTGGGCTCCTCAGCCATCCCCATCACTTGCTCAGACTTGCAGATCCCAGGCACTGGGCCATGGAGGAGCTGGACACCATCCTTCAGGACAGCATCTCAGGTAGGAGACGGGGCACTCTCCAGGCAGGAGGCCATGATGGCCTCTCAGCGAAAGGCGGATAGTGAGATTATCACAAGCGTCCACTCCTGCACCAAGTGGGATCTCCAAGGCTTCAGAAGGCTCTCCTGACACACCAAGGATGGAAGAACTACATAAACTTTACATTTAGTCCCTTAAAGAAATGTTGGTGGTAGCTTTGGCAACAATGAAAGCTCATCAAAAAAGAAAGAGTTGTCAGGAGAGAAAACCAGGAGAAATAAAAGGAAAGAGGCCCGAGGCTGTGTCTTTGTCACCTGAGGGACAGAAAGAAATAGATACTGCTAATTAATGGTTGTTTTCAACATTAAGTAAAATGTTTTAAAAAGTCTGATTTGAACAAGAGCTGCCCTGATGTGCCAGAGGATGTTTAAGCCCTTTCACATCTCAGTTGGCTCACTCACACCTCAGGCTGCAGAATCCCTCCTGGTGCCTCCACAGAAATGGGGCATTCATGCTCCCAGCGTGTTAATGATTTCACCCTCCATAAACCAGGCCGCTCAACCACGCGCTCTGCAGGACACACACTGAGATGAAACGCGCTCTGTGAAGGCCGGGAGGAGGTGACAAAACTGAAGTTTCTTCCTGGGACAGCTTCAGCTTGATGCCGGAGAGGTTCCCCTTGGTAAAGATTGCCTGATTCCTGTTACCTCACTCAGGCTTCAAGTCCTGTTAGCCCAGCCACCACTGATCCCTTTTTACACAGATGGTCCGGGGGCCCGTGGAGGCTGTTAAATGCTGGGCCCACAGTATTGCTCAAAGCCAGTCCTCCGGCTGGCTCCTTTGGCTCTTGCTTTGACAAGGGGCAGGGGGACTCCTTATGTCAAGGCAGAAGAATTTCTCTTGACGCAAAGCTCTTCAAGCAAGGCACGCAGGGTTAATTTGTTCCCCCAAGCACTCTTCTGACAAATTTTACAGGAGACTGGGAAAGTAATGAAAATACTATAAAACTCTGGAATATTTTTCACACCGAGGTGATCTGACCAGTCCTACAGATTAATTAAGTGCATAACAGCCCTTCATCTGCCTACATAACCCAGGCTAGGAAGGATCCTCACGGGCATTCCCCATTCCAGCCATGCCTAGGGTTTAGAGAGTCTGTTGTTGGTTCGGCACTGCTCCGATTCAAATCCAGCTACTGAATCCCCATGTGCCACCAGGAGTGTGGGACAACACAGAACAAACACGGGCTGAGAATGCTCCCTCACTGGAAATGAATTAAGGTATCCTGAAATTGCTCTGCAGAACTTCATCTTCCTAAGATTAAGACAAGGGAGAAGGTTGTGGCAAAGAGATCTCACAATTTTCCTTCCATTTTCTTCACTGTAAATTAAATATGATCCTATTTTCTAGTTAAAGCATCACAGGGACCCAGCTCTTCAGATGAAACTCCAAATTTCCTGCAGTTTGGTCTTTTCCAGCTCAAGGGAACTACAGGTCCCAGGGTGCAGTGCTCTATCTCCTTCTAAGAGGCCTGAAGGAAATGGGGGTATTACTGGATTAAAGTGTTTTTACTAGTAAGACTCCATGCCAGTACAGATGTTTCTATAGCTTTTATCCTAGTTCCATCTGCTTAGCTCTGAGAGACCGTATTTCCCTCTGTGACAC
>JAUBNY010000209.1:723598-741043 GCA_032275445.1 Crypturellus soui
TTTTTTTCCTTCTTTCCAAGAGGCTGGGCTTCCTTTTCTGTCCATAAACCCTCCTATTTCCCCCTGCCCCCTGGATGCCTGCCTACCTTTACTCTAAAATTCAGAGGAGGATCCAATACATTTAGTTTGCCAGCTCTTCAGGAGGTATCTAAGGAGGCTGACAGGAGTTGGATGGTCTTTCTTGCAGCCAGTGGCAGTTAATGTGGTCTGCAACCCTCTCTCTCTTTTTTGCCATTCACACACAGTACTTACTCTTCAAGCCTGCTGCTGCTGCTGCCACTGCCTGAAAGGACCTGAAATACCACACAGGGAATTTTGCTTTCTTCTGGAGAACCAGGGAAAAAAAAAAAGCCAGGAAAACTCATCTGGAGATTGTGAAGAAGACATACAGTAATAGCAAGAAGTGGCAAGTTCTTATTAAACGCCGAAAAACACCTAATTTCTCTGCCAGGTGTATGGGACTTAGATTCTCAAAGCAGTGCACTGAACTGTTAAAGGTAACGTAATGCACTTTCCTCTGTCGCCTCTGTGATTTTTTTCCTTAACTTTTCTTTTTCTTTCCTCAGTGCTCTAAAGATGCAGGCTCTAAATAAGTGGATTGGTTGTTTCTCTGCTGAGCAATAAGCACAGAAATGTGGGAAAAGTTGTTAACTGATTGATCCCAAGCTTCTCTACCAAGTTTCACTTCTGCAAACAGCGCTCCTGTGAGAGACAAGTTTGTGAGGAATGTGTGTGATGTGTGAAGGCTGCCAGAATGCTCCCGCGCTCGGACGCCGCTCAGAGACACAGTCTTCACCAGCAACCAAGCCATTAAGGCAAAGCTATAGCCAGAGACAGCAGTTCTCTGTCAAATTTACTAGTTCTCTTTTGGGAAGGGAGGGAAAGCAAGTTACCTGGCTTTAAAGATTGCATAGCCTATGCCAGCAGGTGGGAGAGCAGAGAGGGGGCTCTCCCTCTTCTTGCTCCCCCAAAAAACCCTGCAAACTCTTGGTGTTTCTTGGTGATGGAGCTCAGCTGTCACTTGGGCACTGGGGACAGTTCTGATCCTGTTTCTGAGCACTGGGGAAGGAGGCTGTGATTTTGCTGATTTGTTACAAATGCCCTAAAATGTTGGGAAGGGGGATTTTCATGTTTCTTGCTTTGAGCATTAGAATTGTTTTGCTGGAGGGGAGGCAAAGGGTGGTCTGAGCTACAGAGATGTTCAGTTCTGGGTAAGGAGTGACACGTACAGAAAGAGAATGAAACGCGAGCGGGTAGCCCAGGTTTGACAGTGTGTTCTTGCATGAGGATCCCAGTGAATGAGTGACTGGGAATTGGCAGAGTCTCTTGGGATACTTCCAGTTAGCTGCTCTGGGTGTTACCAGGTACCTGCCCTCTTTCTGAATTGATTCACGGATGAAGCGTATTCTTAGCAGTAGTTTGCAGGGAACTGAGCTTTTCTGCAAAAGCAGATGGGGTAAAAAAGTTTTATTTTTCAAAATCTCTCTCAGAAATTCCTTCTTTTAATTCATTTATTACTTTTTAAGGCTTTTCATTTAAACCTTGTATTAAGTAGCAGTCTATTCTCTGTACTGTTATGGAAAGCCCACAGTTAAATCTTCCCTTTTGAGTTGTCTAGCCAAGAACTTCAGTTAAAAAAGGCTTCTTTAGTTTTCTAAAATAACTTTTCCAGATGTGGAGGGGGGGAATATCCCATGAGGAAATAGTTGGGAGAGAGAGGAATTGTCACTATTTTTTATATAAACTCCAGATAAAGATTGTTGATTGGGGAAAGGAATCAATTATTTGAGGGCTGAGATTTGTGTTTTTTTTCTGATCCTGCAGAGAAGAACGATCCCTTGCACTTTCGGAAGCTGAGCTATGTGTTTCTTTGCTTTGATTGTTTGACGTTATATTTTCCTGCCTGATTCAGAGACCGTATCAGCCTGATAGATCAAAGAGGAGATCTTGCCTCTTTCAGAGATGTTTCAAGCTGCTGTCAGAGTGCGGGAGAGAGAGACGTCGTCTCCCACCTAAGCTGGGCAGGGGCAGAGGGTGAGGGCTGGAGATGTGCCCGTACCGGCTCAGTGATCTCAGCAGCCTGAATGGCCTTTGAGGGAAAATTCCATCTGTTCCACTTGAACTGCTGTTTAATGTTTCCTATAATCAACTTCACGTACAGTAGCCGGGTTTGACAGCAGCATGAGGGCTGCAGGATGGATGGGCAAAGAGCACTGATGAGATTGGAAACTGAGGGAGGAAAAGAGATGGAGGGAAAACCTGCTGGAGAAAAAAGGGGCTTTGAATAAAATTTAGCAGGCTGAACCTGTCGAGCAAACACAGCTCATCCTTGTAAAATGCTGTCTAATTGGAGAGGTGTTTGGGTGACCTTCAGTCATTGAGGTGTTTAAAAGAGAGAAGATGGGTAGTGTCACTTAAAAGAAAAAAAGGAATGAATGAATGTATAAATGAAAAGAGAGGTCCAAGTGCTGTAGGCTCTGATATCACCTGGGAATACATAAAATGGCCAGAACACCCAGGGACTCCAAAATCCAGTCTGTTACAGGTATTTTCTCTACAGCTCTGTCTGGGGCAGATCCTCATTGAATGTAAAATGCATCGATCCAGTGACTTCACTGCCTTCCTATGCTGACTTCCACCTAGCGAGACCATGGGCTGGTGAAGGGCCAGCCGGTCCCATTTCAAAAATCAACAGGACCTTTCTTGGCTGTCTGAAACATCTTTTCCACTGCCACCCTCCTGTGTCTCCTCGCTTCTCCCTGTCCCTCTGCAGCGCTGGGAAGGCAGCTCCACCGCGAGGCAGCGCATCCAGCCTTCCCGCAGCGGCTCCTTCCCTCCCTGCCTTCCTGCTCCCCCCTTCCCAAGGCCGCTCGGGCCTCCACGTGTGGAACAAGCCGGGCTGTGTGTGCCGTCCACAGGCAGCTTCCCAGCAGCTGCAACAAAAGCCGTGTTCATAGTGGGGCTGGACCACATAGGGAGTCAGGGTGCAGCGGCTGCAGAGCGGCCCAGAGCGTTGAGGGCTGTTTAAAGAGGGAAAGAGAGAGACGGCAAAGAGAGGGAGCTGTTATATATAAAAAAATACTTGAGCCCAGTGCAACAACGGAAACCTTACAGTTTACTTTTAAAAATTCAGTGCTTCCTTGTGAGAGGGCAGAACAGCTCAGCCTGTGTGCGCGGAGCAGATCTGCGGGCGCTGTCTGTGTGCACAAGGGAGGAGTGTGAGTGGCTGCCTCTCCTCCGCTCTCAATGGACTTACAGTATAAATCTAAAGAAGCTTTTTGTTGGCCCCATGAATAGGCGCGGGGTTTTGTAATGTTCACCGTGCAGCTTTTTTAGAGACACTTCACACTGAGATTTTTCCTTCATGAGCTTGTTGTTGGGCTCTCATTTTTAATAAAAGTTTCCATTTCTTCCCTGCACAACATTCTGCCTCCCCAAAGATTGCTCACTAAAAAAACAGAAGAGGTAGGATAGGAGGAATGGTGGGAGACATGAGGATCACTTCACTTTAGCCCCCCAAAAGCCTGCACGCACTTTGGCTGCTGAAGTGCCTGGAGGTGTTAAGTAGTTACACCATGGATGGCCTCGCTTAGATCCCCCTGCTTTACGAGCCCAACCACTGTGTAGCAATCAGCTTTAATGAGCTAAACTCCAGACAGCTTTAGCCCATCAGCTGGGACAGCTGGCACTGTGTTACGACCCCCTTAACAAGGGGGCTGGTTTGGGAGTCCCTGGGTTCTGATTCCTGCTAAGCTAAAGTGGTCTGTGAGCTGGTTCTGTCTTTCCCTGGGATTCACTGAGGAAGAGAAGTTGCTAAGTCTGGGAGCTGAAAGAGTGTACAGGGCACAGGAGTGGCTCTATAGAGAAGAGGAAGCCAAGGATAAAGGAATGGGAAGAGAATGGCTCTCATGAGAAGCTGTCTGGGCTCTTGCCTTTCCTTGTGCTAATCAAGGCATGACAGGCTGTGCCTCTTCCCCCACTCCAGTGCAAGCTATGGAAGAGTTGCGTCTTTTGTAGTAGGAGGAACCTTTGGAGAGGCCTGAGTTTAACTTGGGTGCTGAGTCCTGCCTTGCTGCTCTGTTCCCATCTTGGTTGTCAGAGATGTCACTGTGTCCTAAGAGTTTTGCAGCTTGTGTTGGAAAGTGTGGTCACTGCAAAGGATTCTGGTGATGGGATGTCCCGGGAAGGTCTATCTGGTTGGTCTGGGAGCTGTTTGCTGTTGCAGTTAATGAGTCACTGCAAACTGTGAGCAAGTGGATGGTTCTCGTTGCTACCATGTTACTATTGAATTGCTTGAGAACTAGGGAAGTTCATAAGGACCCTGGTCCTACCTAGGTGTTGAATGGAACATGGCCACCTTCCATGCCCAGCAATGGACAGAACAGATTCTAGAGGAAAGGCACTTGGTTTAACAGAAACTGCCTTGGGCAACACAAGAGAAAAAAGGGGCATGTGTGAGAGGAGCCACGCTGTTGTACAGATAAAGTGATCAGGGCAGGAATTGTTTCTGGCAGAGTAGGGAAGGAAATGCTCATAAGTTAGCCCTGAGAGGAGTAGAACTGTCTATTAAGCCATGCCCAATAAACCTAGCTTACATTAGTGGGGGGATATGGAATGTAAATACTCATGCTTCAAGGCATAGGCTAACCACTAAATGCCTAGTGTTAAAAAAACTTCCTCCTCAGCAATTTATTCTGTATTTTTTGATGATGAGAACTCTGCTCGGAAGCTGGTGATACAGACCTTATCCAAGACAGGATATTGGCCTGGACACACCATTAGTTTGATCTGGCCTGGATGGGCCATTAATTTGATCTGGTCTGGCAATTTCCCTGTGTCTTTGGCTTCTGAGGTGCCCTTGGTCAGTACTGGTCAGAGGACTTGAGCTTTATTAGCAGCAATGTAGGAAACCATGGAGAGACAAAAGAAATTGTTGCCACAGAAGATACTGATTTGGCTAAGTAGGCAAGGAGTTTAGATTGGAGTAATCATACACTTCAAAAAATCCTTAGGGAAAACAAGAAATAACCAAGGAGAAACTCCTGATTGAGGTTAGGTCCCTGTCTGAGAGTGGGGGGGAAAAAAATGTGTAAAGAAAAGGTGGAGGCCAGCAGCTGATAAATAGGTGAAGATGTGGTGCTGATCCCTTCTACCTGGAACCTCATTTGTCATTCCCACACCTGTAGCCCACAGCAAAGCCTGTTACTCCTGCTGGGATCATGCACAGGTTCAGGAGTAAATACCTTTCCATGGCCCTGGAAATCTCCTGTTGCTGCAGGCTCTTGCACAAGCTATAAGGGCAGATGCAGTAGCTTTGCTGGCATAAACCTATTGACTTCAGAGGATTACTCTGGATTAATGGTACTCTGGTGGTGCAGCAGTAGAGCTGAGCATAATTAATGTTACGTCATCTGTACCACAGTTTCAAGGTTGAAATAATCACGTAGTTCACATATTGGAAATTGCAGGATTGTTTCCACATAAATGATTAACTGCCACTATTACTTACCCCAAGAAAAAACAGTTTCTGTGGTGTTTGGTGTATAAATAATGCCTTGTACCTCTATAGCACTTAGCTTCAAAGTAATTCCTCAGTGCTGTACCATAAAGAATACCCTCCTGTTCTGTAATAACTGCTCTGCAAATGATGTCTTTTCCTCTGTTGTAAATTATATTGTACAGTTACTGCTATTGCTGCTTTTCCATTCAATTTGGCTAGTAAATAATATTCTTTCCCTACCACTGCATCTGGAGTTTAAATAATACCCTGTACTCATGTACAACTTGGCATGTAAGTGTCACCCTAATCCTGCATGATAGTCTGGAATACACAGAATATTTTGGTGCTGTAGAGCAAATTGCAACTTTCCTTTCGTAGTACTTGCCCTCTAAGTATTACCTTGCTCTTTTATATAGCACTTATTGTATAAATAATACCCTGTTGCCTTGTTGTAATTGATAGGTAAGCAATACCCTCAGACTGCAGGGTGCTCGGGCTGCTGATACTGCCTATTACAGCAGCATTAGGTGATGCCACAGGGCTGTGCAGGGAGGGCACTGGACTCGGCTCAGCGTGGATGTCCTCTGTCACCGTTGCTTGTGCCTTCCCTCAAAGCACAGGGTGCTCAGTGATGGGAGCTGTGGGACTAAAGCTGTCCTGTGAGGGTTGCTGCATGTCAGCAGGGAAAGGGGCCACCCTTTTCCTTGACTGGAGAGACTACCTTTCTTTGGAATAATATTGACTATTTAGGTAATCACCCCATATATCTCAACAAGTGAATATGCATGGGCTTGTCTGTCTAGGAGGACCTTCAGAGGCTGTGGGGAACTGTCAGTCTCTACTAGGGCATGCATCAAATGGATCTTAACACTTTCTTGTGTCCATAAGGGTTACAAGGCATTTGCCTGAGTTAGGGGAAAATCTATGTGTCTTCACAGATGACAGATTCTGTGATTTGCCTCTTAAAAATCCTCTCTAGGCTGTCTAGGTGCAGATATCACCTTCCAATCTCAGCTATACCATTTGCATGGTTATATGATAGGGTAAAATGATTCAGAGCCTTCTTTAATAGTGAGAAATTCCTAGGAGTCAGGTTTGGTAGAGGGCAGAAGGATCTTCATTACCTTCACCACTCAGCTCTGAATTCGTTAGGTGTCTTGAAACTCCTGGGTTACTCCTGGTGTGTACTTGAGATTAAAGATATATGTTGTGCTGTTCTTGTTTCATGTGTATAATTTTTCACATATTGACATACCAAGCGGCTTCCACATGTTCTGTTGCACTGTTTTGAAGTATGTGAACACTGTTTTGAGCTCTAATGATACTTAGAGTACCAAGCCCTTTTTCCTAGCTTTTCTTCAATTCGTATCTCCCTTCTGCTCTTTTCTGGGCAGTTCTGTAAAATTGATATTGTCAGTTTACTTAAAACTGGCTTCTTACTGCCTTTCAATGAGCATATCAAAGTGATTTAAACCACATGCCTGTTGAAAGTGATGCTCAGCCCCTTCTTTCACAGGCAATAACAGCCCCCTGCTCCCTCCATCGACTCTGCAGCAGTTCGCTTGTTCACGAGCAGCCTGAGATGGTGCTTTGGCAGCTTCTGAATCACACATTTATGTCAAAGGCAGAAGGCTGGGGTTTGCTTGCACTTAAAATACAGGCATTTTTACCATACTGCAGGATCAGCATAATATTGAAGCTTTATTCATGCCCTAACTATCTGTATTGCTGACCCTTAAGAAAAAAACTTACACTGGCTGGCATCTTTTCTTTGCTTGTGGCACAGTTCATTATCAGTTTCTTCCCCTTTCCAGCCCAATTGCTCTGTATTCTGCAAATAGTCGTCCGTTCTCTGTAGCTATGCAATGCCTCATCCTTGAGATGCCTCTTAACTGTGAAATTAGTACAATTACACACTAATACTTTGATTTGGGGCATCAGTGTCATTAGTCACTCAAATAGCTGATTTAATTTATTTCCCTTATAAAATTGTCCTTTTCCAGCAGTTGCTCTAGGGATTCAAGGCCACATTTTATAAAAAAAATCAAAGTGCCCAAAGATACAGAAAAGAACTGCTGCAAATTTCATTAAAAGCCTAACACATCTATTTGCATCTCTAATTTTGAAATACTTTGAACAATTTAGCAGGTTATTAGTCTTTTACAAAACCATTTTAACATTCCTAGAAATCTCAGGGCATCCTTTTGATGACCCTTATATACTACTATTCTGTCAAAATTTATAATCACCATCTTTTAAAGGTCAGTTCAGAAGCCATCTGTTGGTTTGCTTAACAACCAACCGTGCATTTTTTTTGCCTCTTCTAAATGCTTGCATGAACTTTCCGTTCTCTTTCACAACATCTTTGCCTTCCACCTATACTCAGTATGGTAGGAATGAGATTGCAGGGAAACAGCACAGGACTCAGTGCAGGGAAGAGAAAGTCCAAGGCAGCCCTTGGACATCCTCAATGTCACAACAGGGCTTGGGAAGTCCAAGGCCTTGGATGGAAGGCCTGGGGTCTGCGTGGGACCTGTATTTTGAAGGCCGGAGCTCATAGCAGCAGCTTCTCTCTTTGCCTGTCCACTGGTATTAAAAATCATTAACTTTAAAAGGATGACTCATGCAATCATATTTGCCAGAATATTCATTATAATTGTCAGAAAATATGATTATTTTGAACATTTAACTGCCAGTTAGTTTTACTGGACATGGCTCCCATTTTTTAGTTTAATTTTTCAGTCACAGCCATGAGAATACTACAGTCTGTAGATTGTTCTGTTTAACTTTAAATGTTGCATATTATTAAAGCCAGTTCCTGTATTATGTGTAAAAGCCAAGCAGTTTTCTTTGCAGTATTGCCTTATGGAATTAATTCTTCTGTCTGAAAGTGGAGTTCTCTGTACAAGCTTGTGGGATTTAGACTTTTTTGAAAACTCTCTATTTTGGACTTTCTAGCAGTTACATGTCTAGACTAGGTTTTAATACCAGAACTTTGGTTTAACCTTATTAACCTCAGAAATAAATGGTACTGTTTCTATTTATTCCAGTGGAAACTGAATCTGACCACCAGATAATTTACTTGCCTGTTTCATTGGGAGAATTACAAGATAACTATTAAAAAAAAAATCTTATACCTCATATAAAACAAGCTTTATTTTAGATGTGTAGCTTCTTTTGTTCTGTTTTATTTTAAATATCAGTATAGTAGGTCCCAGTGTTGAGTTTAGAGCCCATATCTCTTCCATTAATGCCAAAGCATATTTGCTGGTTTGAAACACTTTTATGGGCAGTTATTTTGCCTAAAAGAGGATCTGTGTTGGTGCCTCTGTGTCCCCCCCAAAATGTGGGTACTGTTGGTTTAAAACTGTTCCACATACATCTGGAAAAATAACATTTTCCGTTGCCCTTACAGAGTGTTTCACCAAATACTGGGCTATGCTTTGGCTCTCTCTCTAAACCACATCTCATGCATAGGAATTTATTTGCCTCTCAGAAAACTTTGTATTCCTATTTAATTGCTATTTTGGTTTCCTTCATACTTCACTTTCTCTTTTTGAAGGTATGACTTATGGATGTTGCTTATTAAACTTTAGTTTTGGACTTTATGTCACTGGCTCTCCAAATGTCTGTGGCTTATGTTAAGACTAAATTTCTTTCTTTTAGCAGTCTGCACCTCACAGATTTTGTTTTTCATGTAAGAGCTTTGCTTTTATTCAGGGTTCACATGGGCTCCCCAAATGCACATTTGTGCTCTGCTGGCTTGGTCAGCAGTGCACTTTGTAGGACTGAGATCTTCAAGGCAGGAACTGTGTGTGTCTGTGGTGGGGTCATACAGTGGAGCCCTGAGATTCGAGCTATAATGAAGTGATTATAATACATCCACTGCCCCTAAAATGAAGCTAATTTTTGAGAAGCTAAATGTCTCTGCCTTGCTCTCTCTTTCGGTGTCACATTATCATGGTCTTTTAAGTAATATATCCTTATGTTCTTTTAAAAATACATTATTACATAGTACTCTGCATATACGTTACGTACATTCAGGTCAAATTAGACAAGCAGATTTGCCCAAATAGCAGCATGAGTGGTTTTTGGAAATGGTCAAAGAGTTTGACTGTTTAAATCCACTGTTTCTGTTCTGCAGCCTAGTTTTAACGTGTCCTGGAGATTATGAAGGGATTCTCTAAGAACAGGGCTCTGTGAAATCTCTTTTGGGGAGAAGAAAAAAAGCAAAACGTTGTGAATAAGTTGGGGGTTTTAAAATAGGTGTCATCGGATGGAAAAAACTATTCCTCTAAATTTGTTGTGCACTTGAGAAAGTGCTTGTTTGAAGGGTTTTTTTGGGGAAAGTTTGCATTGGCCCAAAGCAGAATTCTCTGATTAGCCAGGGAACTGCAGCCCCTCTACCAGTTATTCTGTCTTTCATACTGAAGGATCCTGTTATCTCTTCTGCTAAATAGGTGAATATATTACCTAGAACCTCTCCTACACCTTCATGGAGGAGACACCAGTTATAAAAGAATAACTATTTTAGGCATCTTTTCCTTCTCTTTGCTCCTTTGCTTTCTAACTTCTAGCTAGTTCTATAAAGTGGGACTTAAGCCTTTGAGGGCTCTGATGGATGGTCTCCTCTGTAACAAACCCAACACCAGCTTGTTTGGCTGTAAACTATTTTGTTATTATCTTCTTTCTTGTCCTGTGGTGTTTTCCATTGTACAATTTGGCTTGGTTCAAAAGCATCACTATTGTAGGAGAAAAATAAGAGGAAGATTTATTTTCTGTAAGTGGTCCTAGTTGACTTCTGCCCAAGAAGAAAAGAACAGTCTGAACCAAAGATGGGAATTACTGTTCAGATACACTGACTTGAAAATTGAATAGGAGCAATGGATCAATGTCTTTGTCCAACTGGACTGCTCCTAGCAAGGAGAGATGAGCATCTATTAATGTTCCTAATACAGTGAAATGCCCTTGGAATGACTGTCACAGGATAGGGCAGCTGAATTCACTTGGAGGCACCTCTGTCCCCCAGAAGAAATGGAGCGATATTTAATAAAAAAGAAAAAGAAAAACAGGAACCTTATTGACTAGCCCAATTAAATTGAGTTAAATATGCACTGTATGTCTTGGCTAAGAGGGCAGAGATAGTACTATGCCAAGGCAGTCTCCTGGCATGTGAAAGATTTGAGCATGCAGAAAAGGAAGGAATTGTGCAGAGATGCAGGTCAACGAGGTGCCCTGAAATGGCATTGGCTAGAGAGTCATTGGGGCTGAATATTAAAGTAAAAAAAAAAAGATAGGAGAGAATTCAGTGATATTCTTAAGAGTCTTAAATCCTCAACACACTGGAAGATTCTCAGGCTGCCTGGAGGAGGTGAGTGATGTAACTCTGCAGGCATTTTGATTTGGTGAGAGGCCTCTGAGCTGGCTACTCTGCAATGGGAATGCAAGATCTGATGTAGAAAAGCTGACAACTTCTAGCACAGAGATGTAAATGGTTGGGAGCCAGGGCTTCCAAGAAGCACCTAGCATTTCTGACTCTCTAGCTTCTCTGGAGAAAATTTAGTGCTGGGAACAAGGATCACTTGGACTGTAAGTCTACCTACGAGCAAAGGGTTTGTGCAGCGAGGCAGCAGCCCTGGTTATGTGGCTTGGTCCGGAAAAGGAGACCAAGAATGTGTTGTCCATGGGCCGTGTAATCTTCTACTGCAGCTAATACCATCATGAGAGGGATGAGTTAAACTGAGGAAGCTGGCCTAGGAAAAAGTGAAAGATGGTGAAGCCTTCTTGTGTTGTTGTGTACTTGGGCTTTGCTCAAGCCTTCCTAGAACCAGAGACAGGAGCGAAAAGCAACTTTTTAATCCTTCTTGTACATCCAGTCCCCTAGATTGGGACAAGCTGGGATGGCTGCTTTATGCTCAGGCTAGCGGTCAGTGCTTTGCTGGTAGCGGGGTCTGAGAAGAGCCCTCCCCAACGCAGCAAAAAAAGCCTCATTATAGTTTGATTGTTATGTCTGTGGTCTCAGGATACTCTCTGTTCTCTCCATAATGCTCATATTACTGCAGGAAAATATCTGAAGGCTTTGATATAAGCTGGTGCCTTGAGGTTTTGAGCCTCTCTGTTGTGGAAGGATCTGCTCTGTGTGTGACAAAGTTCATATGTGTGTTTGATATGCATATGCATCTCTAAAGATCACAAAGAGGTTGAGCATCTGGAAACTGGAGAAAACCCATTACTTCTCCACTGTAAATGTTGGTGATCTACTTGGTAGAAAATGCTTGGAGACCTGGCACTCCCTCATGAATATCACATTAGAGACCGTCTTTCCCCTTTCCAGATGGGAGCCAGAAAGGCCCAGGGTCCCCTCCCATACTATTTGCCCTTTTGTCTTTTGGGTTACCCAAAAGGGAAGACTGGATGGAGATTATCCCTTACAAGGAAAACTCCATAGTGCATGTCTTGAATTTATGAGCAAGAAATCTATTTGGAAGGAAAGCTGGGACTGAAACAGCCTCATTTAAGAAAATCTAAGCAGAGTGTTTACACAATGTCTGGAATTAATGCAGAGAAAACTTGCAGGTGCCAACTCTGAAAAGAGGAAAAGGGGGAGAGGCAGATACTGAGCCTCTAATGAAGCTGGGAGCTCTTCTTCCAGGTTAGAGGGAAAACTGCTTTTCCTACTTTTAAACACCAGGAGCATATGCAATTTGGCAATGCAAATGCCAGTTAGGTGAGCAATTGCTTCCTATCTCTTTTTTTTTTCAGTTGTGACAGTGTGAGAGTGTCTGGTGTCATCACCAGCTGTGTGTTTCCACAGCACATATGGCCTCACCAAAGCTCGCCGTGCAGAACGGCACGAATAGCACACAGCAGAGAGTATGCTTAGCAGGAGTCTGCTTTAGGCTCTGTATTTTATCATACTCACATAGAGAAACGTAAATGCAAACCAAGGCCATGACCAAACAGTAATACACAGCAAGAGGCAAAGTCTTTGTCCATTGTGAAGCTAGCAGCTGATCTGGAAGGCCTCTGCTTCAGGATGTCTTTTCCAGTCATGCTAGTGACAGGAGAGTTCACCTTATTAGGTGAACTCTCCTGTCCCCTTTTTTAGGGGCATTATGTGTTTCATCTAAAGTGGTTTTGGGTAGCAGCATAGGAGCAGATATTAGATTTGGGTAGTAACTAGCAAAACTAGTGAAGAGCCAGAGGCTTATTTCTCTGAGCCTCTGGATTCTGTATTGAAACCTTACTGAAAATAAAGTCTGCAAGCCAGAGTTTTTGTTGTTCAGCTAGATATTCATTCAGCTCCAGGTAGAGACCAAGGAGAATACTGTTTTCCTAATGTTACGTTGCAGAAGGAGCTCTCGGGATTATACACCATGAGATGCTTGCGGGTGTTAGTTACTTTTAGAAAATCTTTCATCTTACCTAAATGCAGTATCAGCCATTCAAGTACCCTAAAGAGCCAATTCATCCTACAGAGCCTTATTTCTGTATGTTTAAAGCAAGGCATAGGAGTCTCCAGGTACAGAATCCGTAGTCAGTTGGAGCAGAGGAGCTAAAGCCTGAGGACGGAGGAGGAATCGTGCTCTGCTGAAGCAGCAGAGCGGGTCTGTGTCTGGCAGGGAGAGAAAAGCAGCGAGGCAGCATGTGCAGGTGGATCGGACTGCTCTGTGATGCTGGAGGGTCTAGTGGGTCAGATCAAAAGAAGGAAAAGTGTATCATGGCCGTGAAGCTTCTGCCAATGCTGAAGGGTCAAAGAGGTTTTCTTCCCTGCAGTCACATTTGAGTCTTGCTCCAGGAGCATGGAGAATGCTTTTGAACTTTGCTTTCCCTGGATAAAATCAGCAAGCAACGTTTTTAGGGCCACCTTTCTTCACAAATGAGTTCTTGCCCACCTCATAAAACAAAAGTCAAAATTCCCCACAAAGGAAAATCCTCAGTGCAGCCCGTATACCTTTCTCTCAAAGAGTAATGGCTGCCTCCCCGCTGGGCCTGGAGCGGGTGGGCATGTGGTGATTTAGAGATGGAGGGGATTTTTTTCCAAGTTCTGACTCTCCCCTTCCTCTTGCTCTGTACAGGGTTTAGGTAGCTTGGATCTTAGCTGTGCCAAAGCAACAGCTGTCATTTTTCTCGTTGTGTTTTATAGAGAACTAAGCCATCTGAGCAGAAAACACTGTCATGTGAAGAGTCTGTTCTGTGCTTCCTTAGATCATGACCTGAACTGCCATCCTCACATCTGACATCCAGGGTTGATCTGGATTCTCAGATATCATCCTTTATTCTTTGGTGTGACTTTTTTCTTTTTCTCTTTTTGATTCCTCCTTGTTTGTACAGGAGCATTTCTCAGGACTTGCAGCAGCTCCCAAAAAAAAAAACTGTAGATTGTTGTTTCCTTTTGTCTAGGATATTCTTGTTTATCTTCCCCCTTGCTACCAAAGAACCATCTAACACTTTGAATGGTATTGAGCTATTACCAGTGAAACCATGTAAAGGCTGTAATCCAATCATTGATGTATCCAGGCTTGTCAAACCTGGCTGTCACATAGCAAGGGAAAAGGAACAGCTCTTTGGAAGAACAGTTCAAAAGCCTTGTCACAACCCTTTGGAGATGGGTCTTCAGCTAATAAAAACATGCATCACCAACAGTGCATTTTAACTGATCCTGTGCTAGCCGGGAGTGTGGTTTTCTAAGTGCTCCTGGGACATGTCAGGGCTGGGGAACATAGCGTGACCAAGGCAGTGTTGTAGACATCAGTAAGTGCTGCTAACTCAAGGGGCAGTGGAGATGCTGAGTGATTCTTGCTTAGAGACTACTTACCCAGGGCAAAAGAGGTTTCCAAGTTTCACTTTGTGGATTAAATTCTTCTTTGCAAACCAAGGAATACAGCCCACTGAACACAGGGTAAGGATGCTCTATGAAGTGCATAATCACTCTGCAATCTCTGCAAGTGAGATGTCTGGTTGCAGCAGCGCTCCCGGTCTGGCAGAGGAGGGGTGGCTGAAGCTCTACTTGAAGGTTCTCCACTGAGAAACCTATTTTACAAGGAGATGAATTGCCCTTTAGAAGTTTCTTTTGCTGCTCTCTGTCCTAGAGAGGTATCTTGAGTAGGAGCTTCAGCTAGTCTGAAGGGCTCATTGTTCCCTTGAATTCAGAGGCTGTAAGGGTGACTTGAGGGTGTCTGCTGCTCTCTGCATCGAGCACCCGCTCAGAACCATGGCAGGACTTGGTGTTGGGCTGGTACCTTGAGCAAAGGACTCCAGCTGTCACCTACTCATCCTAATAGATAGTTTTTAATGCTCCTGTCCTTGAAGGGCAGGAAATGGGGCCAACAGTGGCTTTTCTGCAGGAAAGCTAGTTTTTGGGTGAACAGAGGTATGGGATTTTGTTATTCATGAGCAAAAGTCTGTTTAGCCAGCCTCTGATCTCTCAGACAAACAAAAACCCCAAGAAGTGCTGCTGAGGTTAATGAAGGTGTAATGTAAAAGCAATATAAATCAAAGTAGAATTAGTTATTTTTGTAGTAGATAACAGAAGAGCTAAATGATTATAAAGCTTTTGATGTTCACTTTTTGGTGGATTACTAAGTGAACCTAGCATCTCACTAGCTGTTTAGCTTTTGCTAAGATTTCCTTTACCCGATTGCTTGCAGAGCATGTGTCCACACATTGGGTATTTTTGCTCTTCCTGCAGCATAGCTGTTCCCTTATAGTAATTAAATAGTCAAATTATAACAGCATGGAACTCTTTTACTGAAAAAAAGACCATAAAGACTCTGAAAATTGAAATAATGTAGAACCCAAATTACAGCTCTGGTTGTCTTTGGTTCATTGGAAATGGGGAAGAGAGGGAGTCTGGTTGCTGAGGGGTGCCCTGATACCAGGCATCAGTGTGTATTGGCAGAGCAGTGTCTGATCGTGTTCGTGCCGCAGTAGCAGGGGCACGAGGAGCCAAGGACAGGAGCCAGCTGAGGTTTGAGGAGAAGCCTGACATTTTTCCTAGCCTTAAACAACTGTTCTCTTATGCACCAAGAACATCTCTGTACCTTCAATTTTCTGTCTCCTGAAGCAATCCAAGTGGCTAACGCTGCGTGTCTGTTGGTGTGTGGAGGGCTGCATCCTTCGATGACACAATATCAGAGTCACTACTGCCATATATCTTTCTGATTGGGAGGCAAACAGGACTCGATTGTTCCAAGGATGATTTCAGGAACAGAGCAGGCAGGAGCAGCATCCAAGCTGCTCTCTACATAAAGACCTTACTCTCAGAATGGTTTGGAAGCCAGACAGAATGGAATATTTCTCCTATTTTCTTTACAGCTGAAAAAACATGAAAAATCACAGAAGTGCATTTATTACCATATTTAAATGCCAAAGTTGTCTTTTTTTAGGAAAAAAAAAATAAAACTGGATTTGCCCAACCTCCAGTTTCCCCCGCCCAGTCTTTCTTTCCCTCCCATTTCCTGGAGCAGCCTGAGTTTTTAACAGAAAAGCTCTCAGTCCTGCGCAGAGGCTGGGAATATGCACAGGGACAATAAGGCGTTTGTTCATGGAGATCATGGAGGAATGGGCTGTGTTTTTACAGGGGAGAGAAGCCACTCTGACTATGAAGACTGAGAGAACTTGGTACACACTGTCTAAGCAGACACAAGAACCTGCCTGATGTCTTTGTGCCTGTGTGATTGTCTCCTCAAACCCTCTGCAAATACTTGGCCCATGGGGCTGGTGCCTAAAAATACTAGTAATGAAATAAGGTAGGATGGAGGTGTCCATGTGTCCTATAGAAAATGAGGTCTGTTGCCTGATGGGGTTTGCATAGAGGATGAAAAAACAGATGAAAAAGAATCCAGAGCTAAAAGAGCAGTTCTGAATTTGACTCTTTCAGAGGCCTCATTATATCCAGAATTTTAATGGAAATGTTGTCTTTGGAAACACCTTTATACCCATGCATATCTTCTAGTTAATGAGTGGCATTTCACTAGCTGCCAGAAACAATATGCATGTACATTACAAGTCTTTCAAAAACAAGGAAGCTTAAAATGACCTGCTCATCCACCTCCAAAAAAAGACAACAGGATTAAGGGTGAAGAAAATAAATTTAATTGCTACATGGGTGATTAACATGGTATGGAACAAGCAAAGGCCACAGGAGAAACTGCAGATGAGACTTGATTAAAAATAAACTGGAACAGAATATGCTTTCCAGAAAGCAAACAAGTTAAAAAATGCTACAAATGGGCCATCTGGCTATTTTCACTGTACAGTCTTACAGTGTAGGCACTTTGTTGGACTTTCACTATCATGACTCGTCTTTTTCTTGCTCTCTTCAGATTCTTGAGTCCTTTGAAAATCTGAGGACAGGTTTGGAAGAACAAGGGATTAAACCTGTCTGCACTTATATACACAGTTCCCTCCACGCACACTTAGATTCTCAAATAAACACATTCATATGCAGCCAATATAGGATGGTCTGCACACAACCTGATACGGAAGCATGGCCTTAGGCATAAAATAGTGGCTGTAATTTTAAATGAAAGGGACAGTTGTTGTCTGGGGCAGAGAGCTCCTAAGGCTACCAGCATTCCCCGATGCTGCCTTTCTTGGAAAGGTGAGAGCTTTTCCTGAATCCCTCCTGGCCCAGGCTGTATTGGAGAAGGCCTTGTTCCTGTCTCTGCTGGTTAGGGAAGGTGGGATGGCTGGGATTTTTGTGGCAGTTTGGTCAGATTCTTGTTCTTCCAGACTGCTTGGTACCCTGCACAAGGACACTTCTTCCAACACACAGAGATACTCATGACCTCATGTAACTTCTGCCACCTCCTCTTTGCTCTCCACAAAAGCTACTCGTTCCAGCTGTTTTCCCAAGAAGAGCAAATGGAGTTTTGTAAGAAAGTCCCTGCAGCCTGTCAGCTGTTTCTGTAGCTCAGAGCCTGCAGTGAGCATAGCATCAT
>JAUBNY010000209.1:756619-768994 GCA_032275445.1 Crypturellus soui
ATTAGAATAGAAACGTCCACAAGTCAAGAAGCCAGGGGTGAAACATCTGCATTCCCTGAAATCAGCATAGAAACTTCAACAATCTATGAAAACAGTGGAGAAACTTCTGCATTTCCTGAAATTAGCATAGAGACTTCAACAGTCCATGAAATCAGTGGAGAAGCCTCTGCATTTCCTGAAGTTAGTATAGAAACATCCACAACTCAAGAAGCTAGAGGTGAAACATCTGCATTTCCTGAAATTAGCATAGAAAGTTCGACAGTACACGAAATCAGTGGGGAAACTTCTGCATTTCCCGAAATTAGAATAGAAACATCCACAACTGAAGAAGCTAGAGGTGAAACGTCTGCATTTCCTGAAATTAGCATAGAAACAACAGTCCATGAAACCAGTGGGGAAACGTCTGCATTTCCTGAAATTACCATAGAAACTTCAACAGTCCATGAAACCAGCGGGGAAACATTTCCTGAAATTAGAATTGAAACATCCACAAGTCAAGAAGCCAGAGGCGAAACATCTGCATTCCCTGAAATTAATATAGAAACATCCACAAGTCAAGAAGCTAGGGGAGAAACATCTGCATTCCCTGAAATTACCATAGAAGCATCCACAGTTCAGGAAGCAAGTGGGGAAGCTTCTATGTACCCTGGAATTAGTATTGAAACTTCAACAGTGCATGAAATCAGTGGTGACACATCCGCATTTCCTGCAATTAGAACTGAAACATCTACAAGCCAAGAAGCCAGGGGTGAAATACCCGTACTTCCTGAAAGTAGCACAGAAACATCCACAGCCCATGAAAGCAGCAGGGACAGTTCTGCCTTGCCTGATGTTCACATGGAAACAGCTACTGCATCTTCACTCAGTTCTGAGTCTTCTGGAGCTCCTGAGAAGGAAATTACTGAAGTAACATCTGAAACCCTGACACGCTCAGTCACAGACATTCCAGGGGAAACCTCTGTCACAGACACTGTAACTGGTACCCGTATTCCAGATGTTGAACTAACACAGGAAGCCAAGAGTCCTGAAGAGGCTCAGCGTGAAACAGAGTCCTCCACTCCCACAGTGCCAGGACAAGAGACAGAAACAGCTGCTGTTCAAGACCCTCCACATCTGTCAGCCACCGCTACTGCAATCCTGCCTCAAGTGTCACGAGAAGCAGTAGATGCGTTAGGACCCACTGCTGAAGGTACCGTGTCTTGTTCTTCTAATCCTCACACACCATGAAAGGGAAGGCAGGGAGGGGGCATAGCTCTTACTTTTTGTGTATGGCAAAGAATGTTAAAACAGAAACAGGCTTGCAAAGAACTTGATCCTGGTGGGAAACCATAAGCATGTGGGCTTTTCCACCTTACAATAAAAACTGAAACCTCAGGGTTTCAGTTCACCAAGCACTGATAGATGACAACCCTGGAGAAAGCAATGTTTAATGTCCCTGGCATTTGGGGCAGTTGTGCACTGGGAATACTCCAGCATCACCTGTGTTAAGAGAAGTAGACATGGCTCCAAAATGGGTCGTGGTTGATGGCTTCTGTCCTAATAATGATACTGTGTTTGGGTGGGAAATGTAATTATTCAGCCAATGTAGCAGCATCCCCAGAAGCCTTCTGGGCTTCCCTCTGCTTGCCCATGATAGTCACATTCCCCTTGTGATGACCATTACGCAGGGAACCCCTTTCCTCTGCCAATGGAGATGGGGGGCTAGAAAGAGAGAGTAGTTTGTTGGTTCACTTTCCTTATGAAATTGGTCTTAACCATTGCTCCAGTTTAAAGCAATACATACTTCTTTAACTGTGCAAACAAGAGCTCTACCTGTCAAAGACACTCACTCTGGCTGGAGAACATGGCTGAGAAGTTAATAGTCTTTTCCATTTTGTTTCCCCTTTCTGTGACATGTTCTCTTGCTGCCTGTATCCCTGAGTGTTTCATAACACTTGCTATGGAGTGGGAGACTGTCCATTAGCAGCTGCTGTGTGCCAAGGAGCTAAAAGATCCAAAATAAAATAAAATAGACAACCTTGGAGGAAAAAAACCTCTGCTCTCAGAGCTACTTGTGCTGAGTGCAACATTTGCACAGGGCAAAATGTGTGTCAGTCTTTGTGTTGCCTTTTGGCACCATGCTTGGACACCCTCAAATCTGAATGTTGTGCTGCTGTCTGCAGCTAGAAGCATCTAAAGGATCCGATCTCTGAGACGATGCTCAGAGCAAACGAACGTTACCTTTTGCCAGCCTCACTGATAAATGCCATTCCTCCCATCCTGTCCCTTTTTGGTGCACTCGTGCTCTGTGCCTTGGTAAGCTCCATTGCCGCTAAGTATAAACAGATACAATATTTGAATTAGAGTAACCTTTTATGGTGAAAATGCTCTGCAGGCCTTTGGACCAGCCTCCCAGTGAGCTGCGCTCACATGCCGCAGAGGCAGTAGGGCACTACAATGAGAAAAGAAAGGAGATGGGATGTTGTTGAGCTTGTCAGCTACTGCTTCTTGGCCAGGGAAAGGACCCATCCCAAGTCACACGTCCCATGACATGCCAGGCCTCGGCCTGCTTTCACTTTGCTGCAGTTAGGAGCGGGCTCCATGTGCTGTGCATAGACATCACTTCCAACTGTTAAAGCTTGCACTGCTGTCAAATGGTCCAACAGGAGCTTTTGGGTGCATCACAGCCTCAACAGGCCGTGCATTCACACAGACCATGCTGCTGTGCCCAGCTCCTAGCAAAAAATAGCATTAATGCCAGCTTCCCACTATTTGTTACCTCCTGAACTGCTGCTTTTTGGTTAATTTACACTGTTCAGCATAGTTTGCACTGGATTTGTAAGGGTCTTTAAGTGCAGGGCTTTGTGAAGCTTGGCCTGGTTTCTAAATTAATTTCCATTCCCAAAGTGTTTTGAATGAGTCACTGGATTTCTCTGCGTCACTTCTCTCCCTGGGAAGACAGAGGTGATCATAAACCTAAGTTCATTCCTGCTTAAAATACATGTGAGGTCCTTTCTGTCCCTCTCAAGCCTCTGTATGGTGGATACTACAGGAGCAAGTCAGCAGGGTCGTAACTGCAAATCCACCTCCACAGGGGGTTACAGCTTGTCAGGATGCTGCAAGTTACGTGCACTGCTCAGTTAAATACCCAGGGACCTTCTCTGCACCCCGATGGCCTCTGCTCTGGGGTCCTGCTCACTGCCACGTCCCAGCCTGGAGGCAAAGACAGTTCAGCAAAGGCGGGGAAGGAAGGAAACTAGCCAGGAAGGCTAAGCAAAATAAGAATTTTTTAAAAGGTCCAAAATGTGGTTTGATTTCACTGCTTTTTCTTTTTATAAATTGCCCACAAGGATATTGCCAGATTCTTCACAGCATTTGGTGTTTGTTAGCCAACATTCTTGTGAAGTATTCTGGGAGAAAACTGTGCGTTTGTCAGCTCGTGTGTGAAGAAGTTTGAAAATGCTCTAAAAAAAGAGCTTGCTTTGTATTAGTGTTGCAGAAATGACAGTGTAGCAGCCAGGGTTTCCAAGCAGGAAAGACATAACTGCATAAAACTTAATTAATGAATCTTAAATAGATTCATTATAAGCTTGAGAAGGGCTTCAGAATATGTACTTGATGGGTGTTCTCCACAAGGAAGGTAAAACATCTTTTATCTGGCTAGGCTCCTTTGCACAGTACTCCATGAAATGCAGCCTTGGTCAGGGTCTGAACAAGACTCACCCAGGCTCTAAAACATATATGGGCCATCAATAAGCAACACTCTTGCAATAAGGTGAACTTCATCTAGGAAATTAGAGCAAAGTGGTAACAAAGAGAAAGTATTCACAGATTTTGTGGGGTTTTTTTTTTAATTATTATTATTATTTTTATTCTGATCCTACCAGAGAGAAAGTTTTCAAAGAGCCCTGAGAATTTGGAACATGAAAAGCCAACAAGGAAGAACTCCATAGATTCTCTATAAAAATAGAACTTAAAGTGATATTTTCTTATTTCTGGCTGCTTACTTTGTCTGAAGTTTCCTAGTTTAGAAATCTTCCAGAAACATCAGTTATAATATCTGTGCGTTGATCTGTGCTCTGTGTTTGTAAAGTGTAACAAATACCCTTTAAAGATAATTAATCTAGTCTAGCAGTAAAGCAGGGGCAAAAAGAGTTCAGTTCATGAGAGAAGTCTGGAGTGAGGGACAGGGAGTGTGGGGCTGTTGTGCTCGTCTTGCGAGCTAGATTCAGCAGTCCTTTTAATGGGGGGATTATGAAGAATGATAGTTTTCTGCTTTGCTATAGCCTCTACTTCTCTCTGAAAGGAAGAGCCGGTGAAGGCTAGCCCTTCAAATGCCAGTATTTTTTATTTCTTTACCAACCTGAAGACTATGCAGGCACAGGAACCTCTCAAGACTGAAGCTTGAAAAATTGCCCATAGACCTGGCCTCTTCATCCAGAGTTTTGTCAACTCACTGGGTCCTTTTTACTTCTGGTAACAACTGAAACCAAATAATTATGAGCTGAAAGCACACACTGGTATTTCAGTGAAAAGCTGTGGTTTAGAGCACTATAACCAGCTCATGATTTAAAAATCACACTAGGTCAGAGGAAAAAAAAGTGCTGAAATTGCAGCAATTTTTGCTAAATTCTGCTCATCTCCGGTGGAACAAGCCCATGGCTTCTGCTGCCTATGGTCCCAAAACAGTCAAATGTGAGAATCCAAATGGGAAAAGGTCTTCATGGAGTTTCACTCTTCTTCATGCCCTATCCAAAGGAGTGGAGATTAATTATTTTTGAGTAGGGATTAATTATTTTCTTAGTGTTAATGATTTTAATAACTTAATCTTCACTGGAACTCCATAGTTGGCTATGCAATGGCCAATGCTAGTAATTTTTTTTTAAATGTAAGGGAATTGTTTTCTTAGACTCTTCCTATTCTCCTCTACAAATCAGCCTAATTGTTGTAATATTTTTCTCCTCTGCCTGATCTGTCCTGTTGTTCAGACTTCCCAGGGATCTCTGAAAAGCAAACTTAATTTCTGGACGGATACTTTTCCTGTAGTATCTTTAAGACAATTATCCAACTGATCATCTGAGACTGTTTTGATAATCACATTATAAAGAGGCATGTAAAGAAGTGAGTGACACAACATGGACCGTTGAATATCCTGAAAATGTCTCGCTTTTCCATCTTTGCTTTTCCTCTTTGCAGAAGAGAAGCAGGAGTTCCCCACTAGTTACTCACAGCTTCCCCAAAATTCAGTTCAGTTCAGTGTTTGGGTGGTAGTATCCCATCTGTTTGCAAGCTGCTTCTCCTGCATAAATATTTTAAGAGCAAAGTTAACCTTGTTTAATGGATATTTTTACTCATTATTGATACAAGCTCCCATAAACAGACATGCACAAACTGTACTGTTTTAAAAAGCCTTTGCACAGAGCCTAGTGTTGTCTTCTCAGTTTGGGATGAAGGGTTTCAAAAGTCCTTATTTCTCACCAACAGCACCATGCATTCCCTTTGTGTATCATTTGCCTCTTGAGCAAAACCTGGACCAAATTGTTTCGTTTTCCGTGCTAAGTGATTTCTCGTGCTAGTTTCCATGATCACACGTGTCACCTTCACAGGCTACAGGGACTCTGTGTGGCGCATGTTGCCCTCAAAGGCTTTGGGAGAGCACTTGTGTTTAGTTGCATCAAAACAAAGTAGTACTGATTAATGTAGGATTTATTTGGCAACGTAAGAGAAAGCTTAGGAAGAAAATGGTGAAACAAATTCAAGGTTTGCACTGTATCTCTGTAACTCCCTTTGCTTTCTCCAGCCAATACTTCATATTTCCCATATGCCAAGAAACATTGTTTTTGTTTGTTTTATTTTATAGTTTTGAATTTTAAAAGCTCTTTTTTTTTCCCTGGAGGTCAGATTTCAAGTCATGTTAATAACATTAGGTAAAAATTGCTAACAGCATACTTGGATAATCTGAGTTTGCTTTAGCAGTAAGAAGTGAGTTAATATATTTAAAATGGGTTTCTTATGCCTACAAGTTCTTTTTTTTTCTTCCCTGCCTCTGTTTTAGAGCTGAAACTCTAGAAAGCAAGGACTGTCTCTGCTCCCTGTCCCATACCACCTTGTCTGTCCTTTATTAGCACTCAGTAATAGTAGTAATAGCCTTTTGTCTTGTCTTTTCACAAGTGCTTGAGCTACAGGATTGCCCCAGTGCTGAGAGAGAGCAAAGCCAACTTTCAGAATGAGTGTTTAGCCAAACAAATAAATAGCCTAAGGATGCAGAAGATTCTTGGATCGTAAGGATCCAATTAAGACACTACAGAACGTGGCAGCCAGCTGCTGTCAACGTTGCTGTGTGCTGCAGGCTTTCAGAAGGGTTGAAAATGTGCACGATGATTTATTAACTTTATCCAGCTCAGCTCTTTGGGTATACGCATTTATGGTATCTTGGAGGTTAAGAAGAGAAAAGCCAAACATTAAGCAATAGATGGGATTTTGTATTTTTTTTTTTAACTGGAGTTCTTACCTCCTGCAAATCCTCTGGCTGTGGTGTGATATCCTAGAAATGCCCACAGACCTGCTTGCCAGGGCTCCCAGTGGCAACATTGCCTCCAGTTTTACCTTTAGAACTTGCTTTTCTAAAAGTCCTCTAAGACCCACATTTCCTGGGAGGAACAGAGTCAGCAGCATTTCCTGCAAACAGGCTGGTGTTTCCTGGTAATTGGTTTTGTGAAGCAGTTCCTACATCTAATCGAAGGCACAGTCATGGCTCCAAAAAACAGTAGGCTGAAGGGAAGAGTTTGGTATTTGTGATCATAATGTGTTTAAAATATCTTCTTTCCAGCCATTTTCAGCATGCTTCTGGGAAAAACATGTTTGTCTCACTTGTCTTTGTTGTCTGTTTTTTTCCAACAGTATTTTCGAGTATAGATCCTTTCTCTTCGCATGCTTTATATAAATATGTATGTATACTATGGGCACATATATAACATATATACATGCTGAGATTTATTTTTAGAGTATATATAATATGTGCAGTCATATTATATACAATATCTGTAAAAGGAAATCCTGTTCCAGTGTTATTTCCCAGCTGGAGATTTTGGCAATGAATTAGCATGTGTGTATCTGCTCCATCTTCCTCCAGGATTGGAAATGGCAACTTACAGCAGGTCTCGTGCATCTTCAAAGAGGTCTTGGATGCACCAACTTTTAGGCCTTGTTGCTGAAGATGACTGAAGACTCTTTATGCCCTGCTAAACATTCTGCTTTAGCTCTTTTATGTGCTTTGTTTCTGTTTCTGCCTTGTACTTTCCACTTCATGGAAACTAATGGACAAAGGAGAGCCTTTCCTTACTTGTTCAGCTGGAGCCCACTGGAATCAGTATGAACATCTGCTGCTACTGCTGTTGGGAAGCCCGGGAAACCTCTACTGTTACAGTCAACCATCAGGACACTTATTTTTCCTTTTTTGTTTTTTTTTTATGCTTTAAATCTTCAGGAACACCAAATATAACTAATAATGCAGTAACCAGTCAAGTTTTACCCCTCTCTTCCACTAGGCCACTGACTCCAGTTTTGTTCTGGAAAATCTCAAAGTATTTATTAGTGTCACAATCCCAATTTCCTCCACGTTGCAGTGAATATAATAATCCAGGAAGTCTTCATGAATGCTTAGAAGTGCAATCCAGAAGAAAAAAAAATCTTTTCTCATGAAGAACTGATTACAAAATTGATATAAGTGGTTCATCAGCCATCTGGGGACTAATTGCATTTCTCATAGTGTTACATCCTAGAATAAAGATCCTTACACTCCAAAACACAAACTGAGTTATCCACGGTCAGGAAGAATCTTTTCTTTGCCTTGTTACAGAACATTTCTACTTCTTGTTGACATATCAGACATGGGCCACTGTGTGACTATATGCTCACCTAGGCTAAATCAGGTATCTGCTCTCATATGTCCAGAGATGCTGAACAGCTGGGCTCTATTCTGCAGGGAGACAATATCAGACTGGACATACCCTAATCGGAAGAATACAGGAATTACTGCTCGACTCTGGTATGGGTGTTTCCATGACCAGCACTGTCATCATCTGTGAATATTTTCTCACTAACCCATCCACAAGAGTGCTGAGAATTAGTCAGCATTTTTAAAGCCTTACATTTCTTCCAGACTCTGTTGCAAGACGGTGAGAGAAGTGTTTTCTCACACAAGGGTCTAACCTAACCTGCATGGATTTGTTTCCACTTTCTTCCTTCTTATTGTTCCTTCTCAAGTTGAACATCTCTGAAATCTTTTCATTCTAAATTACTTTTCTTCCGATTCCAAAGCTCCATAAGTAGGAGTAGGATTAAGAAAGGAAGATACTAAGAAAATAGCTATTATTTCCAGCAAGAGCTAAATTTTGCAGTATGTAGATATGAACTGGCTTGCTGTGGTCCTCTTCAGAGCATCCTTGCTTCCTTCCTTCTGTCCCCAAGGTGAAAGCTGACAGAAGTGCTACCAAACAATGGCATTTACTACCCAAGCTGGTGCTAACTAGCAAACCAGGAAACACTGCAGAGCTGAGGGCATAACTCCTCTCATTCCAACTTCTCTTTTTATCTCTGGAAATGCAGAAAGATTCGTAAAGCCTGCTCAGGATAGGAAATCAAAATTTCTCCTCCATGAGGGAATCACAATTAAAAGAACATATAGTGAGGACAGGTCTGCAGAAAATGGCATTTCTCTCCATCATTATTTGACAAGAAATAGGTTCCTAAGGCCCATCCTACGATCTTCAAGGAGCAAAGGTTGAGGGTCTTTGAACCATCTTTGTAACTCTTTGTATTCTCCCTTGCACTTAACTTAATTGAGATGAGGCTTCTGCCTGGGCTTTCATCTGAATCATGGTTAGGAAAAAAAACTAGTAAGAATCTCTGTTTCCAAGCAAGAGATAAAGCTTTATTTCAGGATGTTTCCCTTGCTTATGAGAAGCCCACATTCTTCCTTCCAGCATGTAGCTGGTGGAAGCCAAGTCACAAGTTTGCATATTTCATCCATCAGGAAGAGACAGTGAAAAAGGAGAAGACACCACAGATGTCAAGGATAGCGTGTAGCGGAAATGTGTCTGCCGAAGTTGTCTTGCTATCTCCAGATGGTGTTCAGTCATCAAATGGCAGAACATCTTCCTCATAGGATGGGTCAGGTCTCTTGTGTTCATTCCTCCAGCAGCAGTGGCAGTAGGTTTTATAATAAGACCTTAATCGCTCCCAAGTTCTCCCTAAACGACTGACATGCCCTTCTAAACAAGCAAGGAAACAAGTTCTCCTGTTGGTGGAGTTCTCTGCCCAGAGCCCTAATGGAAGCCCTTGATTTCTTGCAGACAATGATGAGTGCCACTCAAGCCCCTGTCTGAATGGAGCTACCTGCGTTGATGGCATCGACTCTTTCAAATGCTTATGCCTTCCCAGCTACGGAGGGGACATGTGTGAGATCGGTACGGCCTCCTTGGCTTCAGCTAATCTTACTAACATCTGCATTACCTTGTTCTCACCCTACACCCCAAAAAAGCTGATCCCAGGTGCTCCATCAGTCGTGCCTTCATCGCAGCAAGCTAACCTCTAACATCAGATTTAAATACTCACAGTAGGAAAAAGCTTTGAGCCTTTTGCTTGTGTATTTTGATTATTTTGTTCATCACAGCACGATATCCTAAGCAAGAGCTTCTGGAGTCTTCTTTAACTTTTTGTTTTCTTTTTTTTTTTTATAAGCTTCTCTAGTGAAGCTTCATGCAGAGTTCAATGATGTTGGTCACAGAGGTCACTATCTCTTCAGGTAAAGGGTCTTCCTGTTCATCTGTAGCAGTAGCGGTATGTCTAAGAACGTCTTCACCGCAGGCAAACTTTCTCTGCTGGACTGGAATTTCATGAAAAGATGCTTGAACTGAGCCATGTAAAACGATTGTGTTTCACTCTGTCAAGACGCAGCTGAAAGAAAACTCATTCACCCCAGGGATCCCCACCAATTTGACTCAGCATGACATTTTTGTCATCTCTTGAACATGGCTTCGTATGGCAAAATCAGCAGGGAATGTCTGTCTTTGAGGAAGTATGAAATGACCTATGTTTTCATCAAGATGAGGAACTTAGCTGTGCACTAATATTTATTTTTCTTTCTATATGGAAAGAATTTTTTTTCTTAAAGCTTATAAGAGCTCACACTTCTATCAGTTTAGTGATGAGGGCAAGCTCTCCTGGCTTGCTCAAAAAAAAAGAGGTATAAGGTTACAATTTCTTCTTTACCTTGACATGAGAAATGATAATATATATTGTCTCCTCCCCTTTTTTTTCTTTACATCTTTCTTTCTGCTTTCAATATGAACATACAACAAGAGACTACAGGAAAAGGCTGTGAATTGTTGGACTTGTCTGGGCTAGAATCGTGCTCTCTTCAGTTCTCTTAAGTGAGGCAGCCTAATCAACTCCTGATTTCCCCATTCATGCCACCTGTTGCTCTGCCAAAAGATCCCTTAGATAGAACATGAGATTTTGCTATCCTGTGGCTACTTATGACCTTGTTTGGTCCAAGCCAAACTTAATTTCCTCTTTTCTATTATTAATGGGCTCATGGCAGCTAGAGCCCGTAGTCTATGAGGTTAGGAAAGCCAGTACCCTACATTCAGTGGGGAATATAAATCTCTATTCCCATGAGACAGATTTTGCTTTCTCTGACATCTATCACTCTCCAGGAACAGCAGGGACACTGTGGGTGAACTCTACTGTCCATGCATGCAGTCAGTCCATCATCTTGTCACCACAGTTAGTGTCAGTGCCAGGGACAGGCTTTTCGTGATTCTTTTCAGAAACGATCCGTGTCATATTTACCCCTAAGCAATAGCTATGTAGGAAAGAGTGGCCTTTCTCCCAGGCAATGTCCTGCTGAGGATTTGTGCCATGTTCTGTTCCCTGCCCAGGCCGTGACAACAAGAGGTGGCATGCAAACAGCAGGAAAAAAAACTGCATTGCAAAGCATGAGTGTCAGATCTGGACATCTGAATTCAGGTTTCAGGATTGCTTTCCGAAGCAAGAAAATTCTGCAAGACAGCATGAGTTTAGAAGAGAAGGGTTGTTGCTTGGGTCAGTCTCTCATAAACAGAGTCCTGGAAAACCACTTGGGGTTTGAATTGCTTAGGAATCTGTCTGTCTCACTCAAGTTTTCCAATAGTGTTGATGACCATACTGTAAACAGATGGTCTTCAAAGCAGCCTCCTCCCTGTGAGTGTTTCTTGGATGCCTTCTGATCATTCTCCCTAGGATGTAACAGCCAATATAAGGGTTTGGATTTTAGTGGATGTGACCATGTGTCATCCTTCTGTGCCATGAGTGTGTGAGCAGCCAAGAGGTGAGTTGGAATGCTCCCAGCCACATGCAGCCAACTCCTTTTCATTGCTCCATTGTGTGTTTCAGACCTGCAAAACTGTGAGGAAGGTTGGACCAAGTTCCAGGGCCACTGTTACAGGCACTTTGAAGAGAGAGAGACTTGGGTGGATGCAGAGACCAGATGCCGAGAACATCAAGCCCACCTGAGCAGTATCATCACCCCAGAAGAGCAAGACTTTGTGAACAGTGAGTGTTGAGGGCAGTCTTGAAGATGTGAGGATGGGCAGGGGTCAATCAACCAAACTGCAAGTATGTGGATAGACTAGAGGGGCTAAAATAACACAATTCCCCAATGAATTTTCAGATATTTCCTGTCAAATGACATCTTGTCCTTGTGTGGGAGAGGAGGAACTGTCAGACTTCACAACAGGAGAAGGCCCGTTCATGACTGGGTCAGATCTGTGTTCCCATCACGTAGCCAGTGTGGTTCACAAAATGTTCACTTGGTATGAGCCCAGTGACCCATGGCAGTGTAGATGGCATGAAAGACCTTGTCATCACAATAAAGTTAGCAGGGAGAGAGATGAACCAGCAGCATAACAGGGGAAAAAAAAGTGGATAGCAAGGACTAGTGACTGTGAAGGGGTGAAATGACCCTGAGATATCCTGGGAGAGGGGTGCTGAAGGGGTGGAAGCCACGGCAAGGTGAATCTGCTCTTTCTTACTCTTCTCTCCCTGTCCGTTCCATCTAGACCACGCGCAGGACTACCAGTGGATCGGGCTCAGTGACAGAACCGTGGAGAATGACTTCCGCTGGTCCGACGGGCACTCCCTGGTGAGGAAGGGCATGGGGTGCTGAGCCTGGGACAACGGAAAGGGGTGGGATAGGGCTCTTTGCAGGCAGTGGTAGCTGCATGGGCAAGGGAAGAGGCTGCTGACAGCACTGTGCATGTTCTGTGCTGAGAGCTTGGATCAGATATTGAGGGGAGCCCCTCAGAACTCTCTGGATCCAAGGGCTCTTGGTTGCTCCCAGTTTTTCCAGCCTCT